>APFE031550336.1:0-11996 GCA_000404065.3 Pinus taeda
TATCGAAACCATGGTCTTCCAACAGAGATGAAATTTTTCTTTAGTCTTGGAATGAACATGACATCCTTGAGTCTGAGAGGGTAGCCCAAATCCATTTGAAAGTTGAATATACCAATCCCATTCATGATGTACCTTCCATCATATCCAAACTCAATGTTCATCTAGATATCTTTCACCTCCAAATCATTGAAAAATTCTCTATTCCCTGTCATGTGGAACGAGGCACCATTCTCTAGGTACCACACACTCCCCATGATGGTGCTCACCATGCATTCAATGAGAGTGAAGTCAAGCTCAAACTATGAAGCCAAAGCTTCACCTATTGTTGCTACTATAGGCTCATTCTTTCCTGCCTTCTTGTGTGGATACTTTTTTGCATAGTGATTGAATTCATGACAATTGAAACAATTGATCTTGCACAAGCATTTCTTCTTGCCCTCTTGGATAGAATTAACATCACCTTGGGACTTCTTCCCCTTGGTATTAATTCATTTGATGATTAATCAAAATTCCTCTTCCTCTTCTTTGGATTAGGTCCCATCTTTGGTATTTCGCCTTATTTCCTCTTGTACCAAGCTGGACTGTAGGAACTCCAAATTTGGTAGTTTCTCCCTCCCATTCACCGAGTCGTGGTAGTTGTGCTAGCTCTTGGGAAGGCCTAGAAGGTATAGGCTTACCAAATAATCCTCTGCTATAGTAACACTAACTTGAACAAGTTCATCACGACATTGTGTGAACCTGCTAAGGTATTGTTGAATGATCTTGTTCTTCTGCATCTTGATATTTCAAAGTTTTTCCTTGAGCGCTAGCTTCTTGTGGTCACTACTATTCTGGAACATATCTGTCAATTATTTCCACATTTCATACAAATTCTATTTCCTATGTATATTTAAGGAATATGGTCTCGTACTCCCCACAATATGATTATCCTTGCCTTGGCTACATACTTCTTCTATTCTGCTAGATCTTGAGAATAATATGCTGTTAGTTTCAAAATATCATTGTCAATGAATTCCTTCAACCCATTATCTTGCAGCACTACCTCCATGTAGTCCTTCCAAGCAACATAATTTAAGCTTCCCTCAAGGACATACTCCAGTATTAGTCCATAGAAATCCATACTTCTAGCTGGGAAGAATTGAGCCTGCAAATCTGATCCTCTTGAAATGACAACTTCGAAATATCTACTCTATTGTGAATCCAACTCTGATACCATGTAGAAATTAATGTGTAGATTCAAAACTGCTCATGAAATTTACTAAATCACAAGATTTTAAGCTACTATATTGATATGTGGAAGTTAATTCACCATATAGAACAAAAATCCTAGACATGCAAAAAGAAACATTACACATGCACAAATATTTTTTTAGTGGAAAAAAACTTCTCAAAAACCCTTCCTATTTGTCTTACATTAATAAAAGAATAGAGATGAAATACATATTCTTTCTCAAGCCCGAGAAAACCCTACAAGTGTATAGTCTATCCCTCTACCCGAGTAACTAACTCTAGCCAACACTTAGCCATTTTCAAGCCCTCCAAGCTCCTAATTCATTGCATTGTTCCTTGAGGAATTAGGTCCCTCTTAATTAGGAATTTCCCTCACCTAAATTGTGCAATTCCTTGTAGAATTTTCTCTACAAATTAGCTAGCTCACTGATATCATGTAGAAATTTCACCTGCAAATCAAACTAATATATGCAATGTACTAAAGTATAATACTAGATCTACATCTATCATAAAATTTCTGGAAGCTTAATTGAACATGAGAAACATAAATCATGAACACATATAGTTGATAAGAAGGAATCAATCACACATAACACATAATATATCACTGGGGAAAGCACCAGCATAAAACCCCAACACTGTATTATCAATCAAGTGGAAATCCTTAACAACATACAAAAGGAATCAGCTCAAAATCTATCATGCTCTCTCTGTACCCTAATGATGTAGCTCATGGACTACCTACCCTTGTATATAAAGGCTGCACCTCAGGTCCAAGCTCCTATTTCCTTGCGCAGTTTTGATTGAGTTCCAATTACAAAAGCACATGCAATTGGCTTGATCATACTTGCTGTCACCATAGGTCCAACTACACAGTCATAGAAGGAAGAAGCTTCCTTCCCCATGCAAGGAATATTTACTAGAAATATCCTAGCATCTGATAGTACACCGACCAACATATGATCTCAACTGTGTGTCTGACAGAACTGACATGCATCAGTTATCCATGAGTGAATACACATTTATCTGAAAATAATAGTTGTCACATGCATGCAAGCATCAACAAACTATATCTCATTAATTTAACAACTTGTTAAATTAATATAACTGAACTTGACTAAGTTAAACTAAGTCAACTGATCCTCTCAATATAGAACTCATCCTTAATTCCTCAATCAGTGGAGCAAATCAAGGAAACATTTCCCAATTAGTGGAGAAATAAATGCATGTTCTCACAAAGACTTCAAGTTTGCTTTTCCTTAACTAATTAACTCATGGAAAATTAATTAATTAATATTTTAAACTGCTGTTAAGACCAAATTCGTTTTTACTTCCCATAGTTAGACCAGGGACTGCTAAGAATAGGAAGGGACCTAGAAATTCTATTTTTAGAAGATGCTATTTTGAGCAGTTTCACCTCTAAGCCAAGGTGGCCAATGACCTCACTGGCCAAACTGCTATTTTTAGCAAGTTCTATTTTTACATTTCTTGTTGCACATTTTTCAACAATCCCTCTCAACAAGAAAGGCTTCCTCTCGAACCCGATTCTATACCTCTGGAATGTTTTGCATGCAACACATCTACTCGGTCTGATTGTTCCTAAAACTCTCAGAACAAAAACACTCCCAACTGACCTCTCTGTTGGAATAGAATCATACTCTGATGTTGAATCTCTACTTGCTGCTGACAAGTGCTCCCTCTCTGACATCTGCGCTATTGCAACATCTCCATACATCTCGCACCATTGCACGCCTCTCTGTGCCACCTAGCACTGTGCAACACACTTGTGCCTCTCACATTGTTGCTCACTGATATCATGTAGAAATTTCACCTGTAGATCAAACTGATATATGCAATGTACTAAAGCATAATACTAGATCTACATCTACCATAAACTTTGCGGAAGCTAATCAACCATGAGCAACATCAAGTAGGAACAGGTATAATTGATAAGAAGGAATCAACCACACATAACACATAATATATCACTAGGGAAAGCACCATCATAAAACCCCAACACTGTATTATCAATCAAGTGGAGATCCTCAACAACACAAAAAGAATCAGCTCAATAGCTATCCTGCTCTCTCTGTAATCAGAAGATGAAAATCATGGACTACCTAGGCCTCAATATATAGACTATAAATTTTCCTAATCATACCTGTTGTCACCCCAGGTCCAACTATGTAGTCATAGAAGAAAATAGATTCCTTCCTCATTCAAGGAATACTTACTAGAAATATCCTAGCATCTGATAGTACATTGTCCCTCATCTGATCTCAACTAGGTCTTTGTCTGAACTGCCATGCATTAGTTATTCATGAGAGAATACTTAGTTATTTGAAAATAATAGTTGTCACATCGTCTAAGACTTCTTCTTGCACTACATGTTTAGAGGTAATATACCCTCCCTCCCAACCACCAAGTCTCCATCATTTGCCTTGCTGCTCAAGGCTTTGCATGCATCTTGAACCTCAAGAGCATACAGGTTCTTGACCCGTGAACCAATCTGCTTCACCTATCTAGTGATGATGTGTCTAAGGAAAACCTTTCCCTTACTAACGACTACATCATAACCTTTGTCTTCCAGCATCGCGGTCGACACCAAGTTTCTCTTCAGTCCTGGTACATACTTGAAATTGGTTAAAATAAGGCGAGCTCCATGCTCCCTCTAAAAAATAACCATGCCTACACCTAAGACACTATATTTTTCATCATTACCCATCGCTATGAGTATCTGAAGGTCTTTCTCCTCCAAAGTACTGAACAAACTCTTGTCACTGATCATGTGGAAAGAAGCTCCACTATCAAAAAACCAACCACTTCCCACCATGGATGAAACCATGCATGCGAAGAGTGTGAAATCCAACTCAAACTATGAAGCAAGTGCCTCACCTTCAGATACTTCCCCGGATCTCTTCTTGGATTTCCTCTATGGACAATTTGTAGCACAATGGCCCACTTCATGACAACGAAAGCATCGCACTTTCGATTTGTCAGCCTTCTTCCCACCATTGGAAGAAATAGATTCGGAAAGAGAAACCTTCTCCTTCCCCTTCTTTGCCTTACTCACTAAGGCACAGTTCTCCTCATCCTCCATGGATGAAGAACCGTCTCTAGTGCTCTGTCTGATCTCCTCCTGCATCAAATCCGACCATAGTCATTCCAAATCTAGCAGTTTCTCCCTTCTATTAACCGAGTCCTGGTAGCTATGCTAGCTCTTAGGAAGGCCAAGGAGTGCTAGACTCACCATATCATCATCAGCTATCACGACCCCTATAGATGCAAGCTCATCCCTACATGTGATGAGCTTGGTTAGATACATAGAGATCATCTCATCCTTTTCACACTTGATCTTTTTAAGTTTGTCCTTGAGTGCCAACTTCCTCTGATCACTACTACTCTGATATAAATCTTTCAATGTTTTCCACATTGCAAACGGAGTCTCCTTGCCATGGAGGCTCGAGACAATGTGATCTCGCACTCCCTCCAAGAGAACTCTCCTAGCTCTAGCCACACACTTCTTCCATTTGCCAGTTGAGTAGCATCAGTAGGCTTAGGGACTTCTTGATCAATGAAGTCCTTAAGGCCGTTATCTTCCAATACTACCTCCATGCGATCCTTCCAAGCTATATAGTTTGAGCTGCCATCAAGGGCATACTCAAGCCTCAAACCATAGAACACCAACGGTGAAATAGATGTGATAAGAACTTGAGATATATATCCCGAATAATAAACATCAAATCCCTTCTTGTATACTGTTCTCCCTTGATCACCCGTGCTCTGATACCATGTAGAATTGTCTCTATAAATCAGTTAGCTCATTGATATCATGTAGAAATTTCACCTGCAGATCAAACTGATATATGCAATGTACTAAAGCATAATACTAGATCTACATCTACCATAAAATTTGCAGAAGCTTAATTGAACATGAGCAACATCAAGCATGAACATATATAACTGATAAGAAGGAATTAATCACACATAATGCATAACATATCACTAGGGAAAGCACCCGCATAAAACCCCAACACTGTATCATCAATCAAGTGGAAATCCTCAACAACATACAAAAAGAATCAGCTCAAAACTTATCCTGCTCTCTCTCTACTTTGATGATGTAGCTCATGGACTACCTATGCCTGTATATAAAGACTACACCTTAGGTCCAAGCTCCTATTTCCTTGCATATTTTTGATTGAGTTCCAATGACAAAAGCACATGCAATTGGCCTGATCATACCTACTGTCACCATAGGTCCAACTATGCAGTCATTGAAGGAATAATCTTCCTTCCCCATGCAAGGAATACTTACTAGAAATATCCTAGCATCTGATAGTACACTGTCCCACATTTGATCTCAACTGGGTCTCTGACAAAACTGACATGCATTAGTTATCCATGAGTGAATACACAATTATCTGAAAATAATAGTTGTCACATACATGCAAGCATCAACAAACTATATCTCATTAATTTAACAACTTGTTAAATTAATCTAACTGAACTTGATTTGATATTCACCCTATGAGTGACAATAGTTAAAGATTCATTGTTAAAGGTATTACAGACTCATGTGCTAGTGTGCCTATGTTATTTAAGCAATAGATCGATTAGATTTCCACTACACAGACAATTGAATGGAAAGATAGTAGAGAAATACAGTAAGCAAATACAAAAACACAAGAAATTAATAAGGAGTTCACCCTATTCTCCAGGGCCACATCTCCAGTCCAGATTTCGGTGGTGGCCTTGTTTTATTGTGCCTTTAAGCAGAGGATTACAATACAGGGACTCAATGTGAATTCTCCTGAAGCATGTTTTTCTTGGTAGGGTGGTTCTTGGATTCTCCAAGCCACTAGAGTACACAAAATCTTCTTCTTCCTACTAGCTCTGTGACCTTCTGATCTACAGTGGAAAGAGCCCAATGTGGTGCTCAGGCCAGACAAATTCCTCTATGGGATGGCCTGAATCTCTCAAGCTCTTTGGTGCTCGATGCTGCCGCTGGTCAGCTCGGCCCTCTGTCTCTTTTGTCTTTTGCTTTACTGCCTTCTTCTCTAGTTTTTGTCTCTCAATGTTCAATTCTCCTCTCGGGGTTCGCTCTGACTGGCTCTATGTGTATTCTGTCTTTATTCATGGATTTGAAGCCATTCAAACTCATGCCTGTTTGGTTCCTCTTCCACCTCTGTCGATTCACGTTCTGCAGCTGCGCTTGGAGTTCCTTGTTCAACGTCATCATGAACGCTCAGGGAGTGGCCACTTGTCTTCCTCTAAATGGCACTAGCCTACTTCGTCGGTTCATTTCTTCAGTTACGTCGTGGATGAAGTCTTTCCTCCACCGTGGCCGTCAAACGAATTCCAAATCCTTCTAAAATGCGGCTCATTATTTCGTCGATTCCACTTCCCCCCCCCATAAGGCTCAATCTCAGCCATCCAATCTGGGGCCTCCAGATCCGATGCCATATGCACATCCCGTGCGATTAACTTGCTCGACCGATAGCGCGCGATCAACGACGGGTTTCTCTCACCTCCACTTGCCATCCGTCGATTGATGTATGGGATCACCCTGCTCTCATCAAAAACCTCTTACCATTTGCGGGCACCCCGATCAATACTGCCAATTTTCCAGAGTGTAGGTCCCGCCTTTGTACGTTAGCGCTTTTCGTTTTTCCACCTGCGGTTCTCTGGTTCCCCCACGCTACCAAGTGCTCAGGCTTTTCCTCCATTATGGCCCTATTCACCCAGTGATGCTAATCCACCTCCTTTTCTCGATTTGGGGCTCCTAGGGGCTACTTTGACCTCCCGTACAGTCTCCATGGGCCTCGATCACTGTGCTTTGATCGAGGTCCTCATCGTTCCATGCTGGCTACCATTGCCACTGGTTTAGGGTTGTTTTTGATCGCAGTTATGAATTCTTTAGAGATTTGTGCCGACCTAATACAGTCATGGTTCTTTGACAATATTTTATGGATCCAATTCAGATCACGACCTTCCCACTAAAAAAATCTTTTGGACCACCAAAAGCTGGTTTTCAAGCATCGACTAAGTGAGGAGACTGCTTTCTCACTTGTCCAATCTCAATCCACCTTGCACTGCTTGGCTTTGAACCTTTGAGTCCAATTCTTAGGTACTCAACATCTCCTCTGTGCATCGTCCTCACCTTCCTATCCTAGACTGTGTCTTCTTGCAATTCATTAAGATATTCAAGTAGTAGGTCATCAATAGAAGGCAATTGACTTTGCTCTTTAGGATCCTCAATCATTGAAGGTTCAAACAATCTCAAGCAATCTGCATTTACAACTGACTAGATGTGCAGGTAAGCTGGTAGATCAAGGCAAAAAGCATTTTCACGAATCTTCTCAAGTATCCTAAAAGGTCCATAACTGATAGGCTTTAGCTTTTTACCTTCACCTTGCATCCTGTCCTTGTTGATATATAGCCAGACCTAGTCTCCAACTTGAAAACTATGCTCCATCTGATGCTTGTCATGCCTAGCCTTGTATTTGGCTTGGCTCTTTTTCCAACTGTTCCTGTACTACCTGGTGGAGATCCTGGATTTGTTCAATGAACCTAGTTGCCTTGTCCACATCACTGTGTCCATCAACCATGGTATCTTTACCAAAGACAAAATCCAAAGGAGACCTTGGTGTGAAACTGAAATAGGTCTCAAAAGGAGATATTTGTGTAGAAGAGTGTTTGGCTCTGTTGTAAGCATGCTGCACATAACACAAGTGTTCATCCCAAAGTTTAGGATGTTTGTTGCAATATCCCTTGAGTAACTGGATCACTATCCTGTTAACTACTCCTGTCTGGCCATTGGTTTGTGGATGAAAAGTTGTGCTTTTCTTCAATTGGGTGTCCATCATGTTAGCCTCCTGCTGCAGCAGGTTAATCATATTTCATGATTGACATTTTACAGTCCAAATACGTCATACTTTGCATGCTGCAATGCTCCATATTTGCTAAACAATCACCAAGCAAAGAAGGCTACTCAGAGTTCATCTAACTACTTTCCAAATTTTGAAAAAGTCATTCTAGTTTTGTACAATTTTCAGCTAGAGGTAGGGCCAAACAACTTAATCTTGGTCTCCCTAGGTTTCAATTTCCTGTTTTAGAATATAGAGAATCAAAATCTATCCAAACAGCTTTATCTTGGCAGATTCTTAGATAGGTAGAGAATCAAAGGAGCCCAACTGCTTAATCTGGGCCCTTGGAAGAAAAAAGGGTAGTTTGTAGATAGGAAGGCATAAAAAGAAAAAATTGAAATGATGGGTTTGCAAGTCCAAGTGCACCCAAACCAAAAGAAGAAAAAATGTTAGGTAAGTAGGCTGGGTAGGTAGTTTTGAGGTTGCAGAATCTTGATTTCTGATCAGTTCCATGTTTTCAAGGTGTCATCTCTACTAAGGGCACAATCACCAGGCAGTTTTATGTGAAAGAGCTCAAAACAGGAATAACTAACTTCCTTTCCTCCATCTCCCCCAAATCATTAACTAATTTCCCGAAAAGAGGTCAAGATCTGCTTGACATCTCTTAGTTTCATCATTTTTCATGTCATTAGCCTGGGTGAAGATCTGCTTCACTCAAAGAGGATTCAAACTTTCTCTATAAGGTTCTATCTCCCCTTTGAAGCCTAAGATCTCTGAAGCTTAGCGCTTTCTTGTCATCTCCATGTTAACTACTAACACTATTATTTAACTCCCTATATTTTCCCTATCCCTATACTAAAACTATGTAGATAATCCCCTTATGTAAATTTTCCCTCCCCCTGGTTGAAATATAACCATAAATACTTCACTGGGAATTACTAAGTCACTTGGACTTTAGTAAGAACCCTCCCTCTGCAAAAATTCCCACTCCCAAGTGTCTGGACCCCTTCCAAAGACTAAGAAAACCCTTTCCAAAGGCTAATAACCCTCCCGCGCATTCTTATGTGAAAACTATTAATGTTTGTTTGATAAGTTTCCACCGCACTAAACACAGTCCCCCGTTTTCTAAAGTTTAAAACCCACAGCGCCGCGAAAAATTAAGTCGCTAATGCGCGCGCGCCTTTACTAAACCCCGCGCATCTCCCTTCTCCGTCCATCGTCGGATCGCCTCCCCTAGATCCGACGGTCGTTGTTCACATCGCACGCCCGATTATGGTGGTAGGTTACCACCCGACGTCTGACGGTTTTACCGTCGTACACCGGGACAGGTGGCGGCCTCCCATTGCATCGGGCCGCCCCTGACAGAAACCACCTCCATACCAAAGGTTGTCCGATGGACAGAGAAAACCGCCCTCGCCTCACGTAACAGGAGCGCCACCTCACCCTGCCATGTCGCCTCCACGTCACCTCACCCAGCCTGCGCCCGGCGCACGTCACCCTGCCACGTAACCCTGCCACGTCACCTCACCGTACTGCCACGTCACCTTGATGATGTCAGCATGCTGATATCACATCCGTACCCAAGGATCCCACTGCTGACGTCAGCATGCTGACGTCATCCGCTGTACTGCTGACGTCAGCAGCCAAAAAACCAAAAATTCGCGCAAGAGCAAAAGTCGAGCTTTGGAGCTCCGGAATGAGAAACAGAGGCAATACGGGAAATAGGCCATATTGGGGAATCTTTAGGGAATATTTTGATTCCTTGGCTCGTTCTGCACCGAAAAGGCCCAAAATTGCCCGATTTTGCCAAATTCAACCGATTTGAAGACAGGAAGAGACGAGAGACAGAGATTAAAGAGTATCAGATTAAATTTACAGAGAGAAAGCAAATCAAAGAGTATCAGTAAGCGGCGGAGACCATCAATGTAGCGGCAAAGAGTATCAGCAAAAATCTTAACAGCGGCCCAAAGCAGGTGAAAATTAAATACCTTCCAGCAAAGTCAAAAAAGAGGGCGAGGCCACTCAAAACTCTCAAATCACGGTTATTGCACATTTAACTCACACCAGAACAGAGCTACAAATCCCAAAGCATAGTTATTCCAGCAGTACTGCATCGAGCCTCCAAAGGCCACATTGCACTCTTTTTGATCCAATTACCTCTGACATAGTTTAATAGATATTTACCTGCATTTAATTTTGGCACAATTTTAGGTTTAGAAAAGCTCTTTTTGCAGACTTGTTTTAGGTCGATTGTAATAAATAATTTGAGATATTTGCACTATAAAGACAGCCCTGAATACTGTATTAAGGGTTGGTTGGTTGGTTAGTGAAGAAGCTATCTTTAGCTGATTTTACTCCAAGAGAGACTCGCACTGTAACACCTGATAAGTTTCTATAATCAAAGACTGCTTGTGAGCTTTGGAGAATGAATTGTTCATTGTGTGTACTGGTTGAAGAGTGATTATGGAATTCTCGTGTTGCTGCATAACTCAATAAGTGCTTCTTACCTCTGTTTTCCATTCATAAGTTACCATCTAAACAGCAGAAAAGAATATTAGCTTAGAATTTGTTTAAATACACTCTATGCTCAATTTCTGTTGTTTCTTTATGTTTTCCTCTGTTTAGGAATAAATATGAATTCCACATGGCTCATGTTTGCCCTAACCTTAGACAGTTATCTAGGGATTCTTCATTGCCCCTAGATAGAGATCATCCTTCCCTCTGTTAAGCTGGGTGAGAGATTCTTAAGTGCCTCTCATTCCTTACATATCAATCATCCTTTAGTTTGAAAGTTGTGTTATGAGCCGCTATCCCACTTCATATTTCTCTTATGACCAGGAAAACGCACTGATAATCCTAACCCATGACTCCATGCCCAATGGTTTGAAACTTATCATTTCATGAATTTCCTCTCTCCCTGAAAGCATTTTCCTTCCATCCAAACACAAAAAAAAAACCCCTGAACCAAAAAGCTAGCCTAAAATCATCAACAAAGTTAAATCATTAAGAGAGAGCCCTCTCTGATTGCAGGTGGGCTAGAACCTGCAATCCAAAGATTGGTTTGTGGTTACTCGCCGTATCCCTACAGGAGCCTAGGGACAACCTGAGTGATAACATAATGGCGACTCCACTGGGGACCTCCTCAGATAATCTCACTAAACCAGTCTGCAACCCCACAGAGGAAGAAACTGACCTTTGAAAGCTTTGGTCGACCTGTGTGTTTTTTAGAAAAGTTCCCAAAAAATAGAGTAGAAGCTGGCTCCTAAGAAGCAAACGCGTAATACACGATCAAATCCTGATCCAAATAGCCCAGCTGTTTTTGAAAATCCGAATTTAATTCCCAAGATCATCAGAAAACAAAAGCAAAAAGAAGACCCAACTGCTGTGAGTCCTGAAACAGTTCAGCCAAGCAGTGTTCCAACCCCTGTCAAAGTTTTATTCCGGTCAACCCCAAGTTCCCCTGGTTCTTCACTCCCTTCTCCAAGCAGCTCTTGTACACCTCCATCCCATACTCATATTACTACTACTACTCCTTCTACCCCGGTTGTTCCTGATATCCCAGCTGCCCTTGTTACACTAAAATTTGTCACCATGACTATTTGCAGTTAGTATGGCTCCATCAACTGTCATACTATCCTCCTTGGCAAGTCTCATACCTCTGCTCTCCATGTCAAACTTCAAGAAAGAGAGAAAGCCTTTAAAAATCTATTTATCTCTGGGTACGCAGTTTCTCTCAACCTTACCTGCGTGTACACAACCCAAGTTCACAATACCTGCGTACTTGTATGCTCTGTATGTAAATGGGTGGGTGCGTACCCCTGTAAAGGTCAAAAGGCGCGAGTTTCATCTTAAAAAAGTTACTTGTGGTCATTTCTAGAGCATTCTAGAAGCTTGTTC
>APFE031550336.1:12885-42417 GCA_000404065.3 Pinus taeda
GCAGGTTTCGGAGAGAAGGAGGAGCTCATCCGGATCGACGAGGCTGGACTACTACAATAGCGTTGGACTACAGGTAGGATCTAAACACTTGATTTCTTATATGGTAAATGCATATTTAGAGAAGGATTGGTCTTAATTGTCTTGTTTGTCACTAGAAAGCCTTAAGCTTCTAGGGAGGTTGGTTTTGTCCGCAAAATTGACTCTTTCCGCCTAACAAGTGGTGATTGCTTTTCCCTTCTCGGCTACTGACCTTTTGCTAAATCTCGGTGATACCCTGACTAGCCCAGTTGTCTGCTTGTTTTTCCAGGACCATGGTGTGCATCGGGACTTTGGAACCGCAGGGCCCACAGCCACTTCATCTTGCTCCTCCTGGGCTGGATGTAGCTCTTCCGTGAACCGCATCTGGGTTCTAGCCATGGTACTCATGGGAGGCCTATTGATCTGTACCGGATCAAATCTCAAATCTCCCAATGTTGTGTAGGGGTTTTTAAATGAACACGTATATTTGAATAGAACCCTTCCCTCTTGTTTCAATTTATTCATATCTTCTGAGTGGGAGATCTTTACGTATCTAACACGGGGCTCATGTCTTAATGACCTACTGCCCACTCCTCTCTAGCATAACCTGGACCTCTTATCATGAATAGTGATTTCAACGGTCACCTCCCAGCCTTTCCACATGGTAGCGTAGCACTTTCAGCGTGACCACGATTTGGCAGATTGAATGGTCCTACTTGAAATCCTTTTCCCACGCAGGCCTCCTATAGACTGGTTTTTAGTCCCATGCCTCCTTTTAGCTGCTTGGGGCATTGAGATTGTGCATTCCACAGCTAGTCAGGTGGTTGCACCCCAAGGCCGAGATTTCCTTGTCCTTGCTAGCTTGGGCTACGAGCACCGTTTCCATGCCTTTGGCTCCATTATCCCATCGAGCGCTGTTGTAGATGGTACACTTCTTCATTGGTGTGGTCATAGCCATCATAGCAGGGTTGCTGCTCGTTTTAGTGCCAAGCTAGACCCAACCAGGCCTAGTTCCCTTATTTGTAGATTTGGGTTGGCATTGACTTTGATTTTGCTGATATCTTTCTCCAACATCGTGCTTTTCCTCCTCAGCCGTGTCCATTCTTCCTTGATTGCACAAAGACTCCTGGTGTTGCGCTGAATATCTTCATGTAACCACCGAATTTCTTTGCCCAAGACCTCGTGAACTGTGGGTTTTGCAGTCTAAGGAGTTACTTTTATGACCTTCGTCCCTCTCCTTTTGCTGCCGAGTTTAGAGGCCCATTGAACCCCTGGTATCTGCACATTCTTATTGGGTGGTCATATCAAATGGACACTGGTCTTGCTCCCCCTGGTTTTTGTACTGGATTTGTCACGATCAGCTAGTAGACTACATTGTTGTGGTGCCTTCACATTCTTGATTCTTAGCCGATTCGGCATGTGCATCCTATACACCTATATCCTATGTCGCCGATGGACGCTCCCCCCGCTTTGTCCCCCAATGCGTACTCGTGCCTGCCTTCTACGTCCACGCCGCGTTCTCCCGCTCATTTGGCATGTCCTCCATCCTTGTGCTATTGATTCTCCCAATAGCCCTGGATGCGCGCTTGGCTGCTTCTACTCCCGACTTGTCATTTCGTAGTGGTCTACCAATTCCACCCTATGCATTATGTCTGTGAGTAACTCCCTTGCTTCTACTCTTACGCGGAGTAATGATCTAACCATCCTATTACAATTTAGCATTGTGACCTCATGTAATCAGTTCTGCCATCGCTCAATCTCTTCATCGGAGTCTGATGTGCAGGAACTATCACGTTCTCATGAGATTCTCTCATCTGCTATCAAGTTCACCTGGTCTTGATCTAGTGCTGTGATCTGGTAGATGCAGTCCAATTCCTCTTCATTGTCCTCATTGCACACAGGCTCAATGTAGCACACCCCTTCAGCTAGATCCAGTGGGACCACTACACGGAGGGACTTTTTCTCGAAAATCATTTTTCATCTTTTCAGGTTAATGACCCCATTCATGTCTGTGGCCTAGTCTATCCCTAATAACATGGGATAAGGATTACTATCATCCACAATTTCTATTACCTCAAAATTGGGTTGTATGTTGGCACCTTCAATATCCACTGTGACTCCTTACAACCTCCCCATAGATAGGATCTTTTGTTGGTTCGCCATCCGTAATTGAATAGGAGACCATTGTAGTGTGGGCTTACCCATGCGTTCCCATGTCTGTTTAAGTAGGACATTCACATCGAACCCAAAATCCAAAACAACCTGATACATCTCATAATCCCCAATCTATGCAGTCAAATGAATTTCCTGCCTGGTGCGCAAAACATGCTTGCCTAGATTCCAAACCATGCATGGTTTGTCTGGCCTTGCACACCTAGTTATTAGCTCTTGCAATCCCTTCACTACCTTAGTGTCATGTAGTAGCTTCATGCATGTTTCTGAAAAGGTAGTTAGCATGGAAGTATCCATCTCTAGCTCAGCTTGATCCTTGCTACCTGAAGTAGAAGTCTCCGTGAAGCCCTTCTTAGCTTCCATAAATGTTTCCTTCATGTGCTCCAAATCAAATTCAGGTTGCTTCGTAGGGGCCTTGCGAACCCATGCATCCTCCTCAGGTTACTTCTCCTTATCTTCTCCTATAGCTGCACGACTTATGAGCATCATGTTCACGTTAGGATCCTCCTCGCGTGGTTCCACCTTCATCATCTACACATTCTAAGTGGGAGGAGTTGGAAGCACCCCCTTTTTCCGCATTTGTACAATTAGTACGAGGAAATTTACTACTTCATGATCAAATTGGTAACAATACGAGCAACATGTTCTGGTCGAGTTTGTGCAATCCTATGCGTAGTGCCCAGGTCCTCCACAATTGTAGTATATTAATTGTCCTTGGCCTCATCTAGGTCCCAGTCCTCCTCATCCCCGTCCACGTCCCTGAAATCTACCCCGTGCTATCACTGCAACTGGATCCTGACTTCACGCTTTAGTCTACATCCTATAAGCAGGTGTTCGTTCCATCAGCAACTCATAACTTCGCCAATTTTGTTTGTCATGGCCCATCGATCTACAAAAATTGCAAAATAGTTGTTGAGGGGGTTGTATCAATTTCAGTAATAGATGGTAGTTATCTATGTTGTGCTTTTTTCCCACTCGACAGATTGCGCACCAGAGCGAGGGCGCCGCGCTTGGCCCTACCCGTACCTCTGGCTGTAATGGCATTGGTCCCCCTCTTGCCAGATAGTTCGCGAATACTGGACAATGATCTTTATCATGGCCCTCGCCTTTACATTTTATGCACCATACCTTTGTGCGCGCTTCTAACCAGGGTGCTTTATCTTGTTTCAAAATTTGCATTTATAAAAATAGGTTTTTTAGTTGTGCGTGGATTTGTTGAACTCCCAACCCTGGATCCTGAATTGGAGTTTCGTGCAACCTCATTGTTGTCTCTAATGCTTCAGCTTGGGTTGAGATCTTTTGCTGTGATAGCGTCGTCCTCAGCTGTGGTGTCAAAGATGCCACAACCAACGTGCAGTGTTGCGCATCTGTCAGCGTCATGTTAGCCTCACAAATTGTATTCTTCAATCTCTAATCTAGATCCCATGGGGTTTCACTAAGTAGCATCACGATTTCCTTGAACTCGATGATTGACTACATTTCTAATTTAGGCCGGCTGAATTCTTTATTCAATGCATCCTGGATCGCCGCTATTCCTGCATTCAGGTGATCACTCAAGTACTTTATATATCATGTCAACACTTGGTCCTGCAGCGTGCTAACTAGAGAAGCTTCTTGATGTTTTCATCTGTTACTCCTTGGGCTTCACACACAACCTTTACCACGAACCAAAACTGATCTAGTTCCTCATTTCCTATGCCTCTAAGTATCGACAACTTGATCACACCTGCCATCCCAACCCTTGGTGGTGGCGACGGTGGGGTAAGTGAAGATGGGTTTGATGCAAGTGAAGTAGGTGGTGGCATGGACGATAGTGGTATCAGTGGAATGTGCTAATTTATCAGTCGAACTACGCTTCTCGAGGAGAACCCTACAAGCTCCTCCTCGCTTTCTCGCAAAAGTGAAATCAGAGGACTATTTTCTAATCCTTCAACCCCGCGATAGACTCTTCCACTCCTTGTTACCCCAGACATTAATGGATGTGCATAACCCATTTTTCACATAACAACATTTTAATCCAAGTATTCAATGATTTGATGTACTTACCCCACGGTCCTTAGAGAAATCGCCTCTTCGCTTCGTTGTAACTCACAGTTGTGTCTATCACGAATTTAATGATAAACCCTCCTATTATCTGATCCAACTAGTGATCTACTGCATGTGTGATTTTGTCTTCAGACGCCTCTAGCCTGTGCACCAACTCGGGAGTCCACATTATTGGTTGATCAAGTATGCACCTTCCCACACTATCAGCTAGCGTCACGATCCACTCGTACAGCTCTATCGAGAACAATGCGAAGAAGATCTCGTGGATTTTTATGTATATGTAGCGATCCAACCACCTTTCCTCAGAGATCCACGAATTTCTGTTTTCCTGTACCACGAACTCATGAAGCTTCTAATCCAACCGATCTTCAAGCTATTTCTTTGTAGGGTTCCAGCGTTCTGACATCAGACATCCCTTAGGTAAATTCTGGTCCTGACAACATAACCATTTGTTGGTTTATTGGGCCCTAACCCAAGTTCGGAAGAGGTTTTAGCCAAACAAATCCGTAGCTACCAGCCCTTTCGGCAACAGCCCGCAGAGCGTGGACTGAGGTCTCACCCAAGGTAGTAGGACAGGGTGTTGGAACCAGGTTTCCGCACCCTTGGGATGTCTTGATGTGGTCTGGAGGGGTCGCGAACTGTTCTATCGCCTCATGCCACTTTGTACTACTATCGGAATTTCACGTAGATCCACACAGTTATACTTTATTAATGAAACTATTCCAGATCTATTCCTCTAGTTATAATTTTTAAGAAAACATTTAATAATAAACCCAGTGCGCGCAATTATAAAAAGAGATAAGCTCAGATAACAGATGCATAAACCAGAACACAATAGATCCATGATAATGCAGAAAACAACTTATCTTTATTAATATCTTTCGTCACTACAACCAGATCTGCCCTACGCACTCAGCTACAGGGGTCCGCACACATAGCTGCGGACTTTACCAGGCCTTTGTGCACATAGCTGTAGAGCCTCTATCTCTCTACCAAGACCTTTGACTCAGACTTACAGACACAGAGAATATTGCCTTCACAAACCCATAAACATCAAGATCCCAAACCAAAACTTTCCAAAAACTAAACTCTAGCCATAGAGCCTTGCTCTATTTATACATTCCTATGGTTCGCAGACCATGGGCAGGATGACTTACTTCCTATTATTTTACATTATTCTCAAGTGGACAACCCTTTGAATTGACTCATTACAATTTACGCTCCACACACTTCACGGAGTCTTTACCATACTTTCACCCAAAACTGTGGGCTTTAAGCCCTGAAACTGTTACGTGGGCCCTCCGCTACCCAACACTAGGTACCCAAGTGAGCTTCTCAAGGAGAAGGGGTGGAGTTGTCTTGAGTAATCTCAATATCTGGGATCCATTTTGAGAATGAAGAGGACCCGGTAAAGTATTTTTGTTGAATAACTTTCTTCTTGTGACTAATTCCCACAAGAGCTTTGGCCCTAATGCTAGATTCATTAGGGATGGGTCTTTGATTCCTAAATATCCATTATGATTATAGGGACAAATAATACCTCACTTAACCAGATGATATTTCCTGGTGGTGTACCTCCTTGCCATAAAAACTTGTAGAAGAGCCAAGAGATTTGTTGTTTGACACCCAAAGGAGCTAAAAGGCCAATAAATTGAAAGATTGGTAAAGTTGAGAGGAAATACTTGAGAAGAATCATTCTACCAACCATGGTCAGCCAGTGGACACCTTGTTGAGCTAATTTCAATTTTATATTCTATAATGCCTTGCCACAAAGGAGATGAGAGAGAATAAAGGCATATAGGAGAAAATTTTCCAACTAGTTTTGTAAGGAAAGGATAGTGCATGAGCAATAAGATTTAGTGAAGATTGAGGAACATTATTAAACATAAATATGACATGTGTGCTCATTTATTTTCCCTCCAAAATCTTGGAGGAATATATCTAGGATAGCATTAAACCACCAACAATGATTTGAGAGACTCCCCCAAATAAAATGGTGTTACCTGCGAATTTAGAGTGATTGATTCTTTCTACAGCATGAACTATTTTTATCTCAAGAAAAGAGCTAGATCTTTGATGCACTTCCAATTTCCAACTAAGAGATTAAACCATGATGATGTATAACATTGGGGAGAGGGGGGTTAGCAATAATGATAATAGTAAACCTTGAGTGGAAAGGTGTTCCTTCATGAAGATAATTCCTCAAGTTACCTTGGGGAGAAAACTTCCTTGGGCTACAACTTTAGCTAGAAGAAGGAAATGACCTTGAATGATGGCTCAATTGTGTGCTAACTAGATAGCTCTTGAAATGAATTTAGGATTAGAAGTTCAAATATGAGGAATGAACTTTAACTATATCAAGGTTATTCCTTCTTCACAATTTTAGTAGGATTTTTAATAGGGCATGGTACTTATGACTGTTTTTAATTCTCTAACAAGCCCTAAGAGCACCTAGGTAGCACAAACTCCATCAGTTGGTTCTATTTCATGTAAAAAATTACAAGACATTTTTGAACCATTTTGTAATTAATATGATTGTTATTTCCCAAGTTCAATAAAAGGGTTCTACCATCAGTCATCTCAACAATGAAATCGATCAAAACTGGACAAGTCATTGGACCAAGGATGTTACACTTTGTTGTCAAAAGGAGAGCCTCAATAAGCTTTAAAATGCCCAACTTTGTTGTCACATGCTCCCATTAGAAAGGATAAATTTTGAGGCTACTACCAAATTCAATCTTATTTTTTAACTCTTCAATACAAGAAACATCGGAAAGAATGCTTGCAGGCATAAAAGTAATGGAAAAATAAACATATCATTTGTCAAATCCAAAATAAAAAAATGCACAAATCTAGAGACTTCATGGTTGATTAGCATATCTTTGGAGGCTTGAATGGATAATCAGGAGGAAAATTAATAGTAAACAACAAATACACCCCTGTATAGACTATTGGGAGGTCCCATAATTGTGGCTTACCACTGAAACATATCATCATCAATTGGACCTGCAAAACAACTGAAATCTTGTTATACAAAAACCTTAATAATTAAAATCCCCTAAATATAAAAACCAGATGCATTTGTTAAAAATGTTGAAAGTGGCATTTCTAAGGTAAATGCTTGCAGGCATAAAAGTAATGGGAAAATAAACATATCACCTGTCAAATCCAAAATAAATAAAAAAATGCACAAATCTAGAGACTTCATGGTTGATTAGCATACCTTTGGAGGCTTGAATGGATAATCAAGAGGAAAATTAATAGTAAACAACAAATACACCCTCTGTATAGACTCTTCGGAGGTCCCATAATTGTGGCTTACCACTGAAACATATCATCAGCAATTGGACCCGCAAACCAACTGAAATCTTGTTATACAAAAACCTTAATAATTTAAATCCCCTAAATATAAAACTAGATGCATTTGTTAAAAATGTTGAAAGTGGCATTTCTAAGGTTCTTGGAAAAAGACATAATGGATATCTAGCGTAAGAACAACTATGAAAAAATTAAAATTACTAGGCATGTGGATGTATCATCAAGATAAAGTATACAACACCTCATGAGTTGTTATTTTTAAAGAAAACCTGTTCATTTCTAGATCATAAACATATATATATTTTTCATTGTTGCGAGTGACAAGTTCTCCTCCATGTGTTAAAAAATTAATTCAGAGAAGGCCAAATTAGCATTGTTCTTCATACATAGAGAAATTCATCCCTTCATTAATTTCCTACAAATATTGACCTAGTCATACATATCCATAAGGTTTTATTACAGTATTAATGTATCTATGATGTCAGTTCTTCAAATCACAATTAACTATGCATAAATTTAAGAAATACCAAAGAGAACTATTACAAAAATGTCAATAGTTCACCATTTGTAAAATATCAATTTTAAATCACTTCTGATATTTTAAGTTGCTTCTTGAATATCATGACGTGAAGACAAACCTTTTAGCAATTTCAAGCACTTCAAAGTAAATGGTACTTGGTGATTGTATACACTTGATAAACTCTTTTAGAGGTAACGAGGCCTCACAACCTCAATAGTCATGTTTATTTTTATTATGATGTTTCAACATTATGAATTCCATTACTTACAATGTACAATGAAGATGGACAATGTTAACACAATTATTGCACTCAAATATATCTATAAAAATAAAGCCTTTAAATTTAATGCACCTAACATTGTCTACTCAGATATGTATTATCATTGCATATTTTCAGCGAAAATAATATACAAGCAGTACATCACAACCCATGGGGACTTCACTAGGGGAGAAATACCATACCACGTGGGTTCATATTGGGGGATATATATTGAGGAAAAAACGACCTAATATATTAGGGGATATATGGGGGTAAAGAGTTTTTATATTGGCAGGTATAAAAAATGAAGGTCAAAGTTAATGAAAAAATATAAATGGGTATATAAAATGTTAATGAAAAAATGGATACCTACAATATCTAGTGAACTAGGCGTTTTTTAAATTTGGAATATGTATTGGGTTAATATTGGTAGGGGGTTAAATAATATGATTTTTAGAGGTATTTTCCAATATCGAGTCAAATTTGGGGTATTGTTTAGTATGCCACGAACACACGTGATATATTAAAGGTTCATTAAGTGAAGCCCCCATGTCACAACCACTGTAAATTTCTACTCTAAAATATCTGTTGGAAGGAACCTTCCATGAATATACAAACTACATATGTCTATGATGAACTCACAAGGTAAAGCATAAGAAATATTGACCAAGGGCACAAGAAATCCAGAAAATTTGTTGAATAGTGCTAGCAAATGGAAACAACACTAGAATATGGAAAACAAAATTCCTAAATGAACATTAATACACAGTCAGATTATGAGAAGAAAGAAACAAAAGGATCACAATGCTAAAAGACAAGAGTTCTTGTACCTTTATTTCATCTTCTTCAAGTGAAATATCAACATCAGGGCCACGAAGAGCCTATATTGAAGCTTCAAAATATAACTTCTTTCCTATTTTAGCTTGGTTCAAGCATGAATAGATGTTAGATAATATTTTCATTTTTCATAGCATAGCACACAAAATTTCTCTACCTTATGTTGTTCATTTAATTTACGACAAGAATTCAAGCTTTCTAAAAGATTACCAACCATCTTGGAGATTCTAGGATAATGGAGAGACCAATAAGCAATAGAACACTAGGAACTAGCTCTACATCGCCTCCCAGGAGCTGATGGTTTTAATATTTTGAGAAAAAGACAATAAATTTGTAAACCCTTCTTACTAATCACATACCTATAACTTCCATAATCCTCCATGAAACAAACCCAAATAAATATGCCAATATTATGCCAATAGTAATTAAAATTTGTTCTAAAGAAAAGAGACCTTGGTCAGTTACAGTTAAGATTTTTAGGGCTTTAGAAGTCACTTACATACATGAAAATATGGCTCCTTAGAAAACCATGATGAAGCTATATTCCCAAGGCAAAAAACATAAGAATGTAAGAATAGAAAACTCACATGATTTACAATAACAAGAGCTCCCCGCAAGTGCTTCAGAGCTATCTCAATTATATATATTGGTACCTTGATTTACCACAACACATGAATAGCATCAAAGGCTCTACAACATTACTACAGTAGCTACCTTATCAAAGGTTTTGGAGGAGAAAGGGTATGTGAGGGAGTGGGAGACTTACTGGGAAAGATATGGCTCTGATTCCAAATCTTGTCAACAATCTATCAGCATACAATAATAAAGCATTCTGCTACAAGGAGAATGTGACAATAATAAATCATAAGTACTTTATGTTCTTTGGTGTTTCCTCATTTTCTTCTCCCATTGACAACCTACCTTGCTCATCAAATCATATTTTTTCTTCTAGTTGTGTTCCTGAGAGAGATCATAGGCATATTATGTATGAAAGTTTGTGAAAAGTTGACAGCAAGTGGCCTGATTTTCCTTTTTGGAGGTGATATGGCATGCTATAAGAACTTTGATGTGTATTTTCCTTTTCCAAACCATTAAATAGAAAATTATGTTGTAGAATTGAGGCTTCTGTGATCAGTCATATTTATAAGAAGAGCTTCAGCGTAAATCACATGAAAAAGACATTTGTCGACGCGTTTCAAACCAACTAGTGTGGTTCATCGTCAGGACAAGTTGAAGAAACAGATCAGGCCTAGCAAGTTAAATACTGAGCAGAGACTCCAACGGCTACATAACGGCTATTTTTGACTCTAGGACCACATAACGGCTATTTTTGACTCTAGGACCTAGGCTAAAGTTACATCAATAAATTTAATATTATTATTATTTTTATAATATTAAGATTAATAATATATTATTTTATTTCTTGAATTAAACAACATTAGGTACTTATGCATAGTATCATAAGTAATTTATTTAAATAAATAACGTTAGAATAAAACTAATGGTTATTGAAAATTAATATTTGCGTGAATGAATTCTTTTAAAGAAATAAGTAGGGTTACATAAATAAAATCTATTCTTATTCCAAAAATAATAATAATAGGATGTTAGGATTAAATAAGAATAAATGAATAAACATATAATGTTAATGGTAATAAGTTACTAAATTATTAACTAACTATATATGAATTATTTATTAAAGGTATGTTATTTTGCTTATAAAATTATACTAATTACTATTGAAGTAATATTGTGTTTATAAAATTATTAAATTTACTAATTAATAAAACTGATCTTAATAGGTTAGTTTTATGAGTAAATGAGAATGTTTATTAAATAATTTAATTTCTTTATTGAGATGATATCTATATATGTATAAATATGTGAGCGCACTCTGGTAATCATATCAAATAGGGATAGACCAATATTTAGAAAAGCCATACTTACTTCTGAGGTTAAGAGAGCTAAAATGAAGCAATCCCACCTATAAATAAAAACAACATAATTATCATAATCTATATATACCAAAGATGATGACCTTATGAAATAAATAATTAACTACCAAATGATAAAAAGGTCAGAATGCCAGCAATAAATAACAATAAACACAAAAAAAAAATAAGAAAACCTAACAAGAAGAAGGCACCCTTGATGCACAAAGGGGAAGGAAGAAACCCTAAGATGACAGGGCAGGGATCCAACTTCTGCTCACTTTCCACCCATCAATTAAAATTTGCATACCATTCACCCTATCAAATTCTTGTCAATCCGAAAGTTGTAAAAAATTAGATACCATTCACCTTAAAATACCCCTTGGATTAGATGCACACGTTGCAAGGCCCATCAAACACATAACTATCAATATAGGCAAAAATAAGAAAACAAAGTGTCATCACCCTTCCAATCTACCAGAAGCACATATCTCAATAAAGTTGCAAACAATTTAAAAACAAACTACCAACACATGTCCAAAAGCCTTTACATATAGTAATTAATGTTAATCTCGTTTAATAAAAGGAAATTCCCAAAAGAGGATTGAGGACTCAATTGTCAATAATAACTAAGGGCACTTTAATTGTTGTAGACCCCATGTGTATGGCCAAAATATAAATACTTCTAAAAATGCTTTGATGGCACATTTGAACTACATAATCTGAATTATATGTCCAATTTAAAAAATAGGAAATCCAACTACCACATAAAATTTTTAATTAAAATACACTTCATGTTTTAGACATTTCTCTAGTGCAAATACGTTGACTTGAGTGAGCAAAAACCATCCTGATTGAAGCTCGTTCCATCATATCCTTGATATCCTTTCTAGCAGGTGAACCATTAATCTAAAAATCCAAGGAAAACATTAACATTAGTGAGAAGAACCACATACTTATCCGAAAAACATATTCATGAAAAAGGAACCACCTCTTCTTGCTTTTCATGATTAAATGGACCAACTTCAGAGGAACCACAGTAGAAGGCATCCAACACAAGTATTGAGATAAGGGGTGCCCTTATCTCCAAATTGTATAAATGTGTTGAGGTAAGGGGTACATATCGTTATATAGGTATGTAATTCTATTGTTTTCATGGATGAAATACCAAATTAAGTTTTGAATGAAACACAACTACAAAAAGATGAATGGATAGTGAAAGAAACTTAGACCAAAAATCAGGTAGCAAAAAATGGTTGAGTTTACCATTTGAACTATTCACTCGACCTAAAGGAAAAAAGTACCAAATTAACATCAAATTCATACAAACAAATCAATAAAAATACAACCAATAATTATTTATAAATGATACAACATATGGAAATACATAAGGAAAGTGAAAGTATAATGTTTTGAAAATCAACCTTTGTTCAAATTTTTCACAAAATCTGAAAAAACTTTGTAATTACTTTCTCCTAATTTGTATGTATCATTCCTATCATTTTATGATAAGTTTGCAATTTCTATAACAGATTCAAGTTGTACAAAAGCGTGATCTATCAAATCATACTTATACATGTGTTGTCCCTTTATTCTACTATAAAAAAATAATTGAAGCTCGATGCCTTCTAATCTATCTAAAATTTTGATGCCATTATGGTAATCAAACACCCTATTACCATCCTTCTTCCTTATTCTTTGAACCCTTCCAATGTACCACATTCTACAAGAAACACCTTGTTTTGTAGTTCGAGGAACACCTTTTGCTGCAGTATGTTTAGTGGGGGGAATTGATTTTCTTTCAAACAACAACCCACAACCCAATGCAATTCCATAGCCAATTAAAACACCCTTTTGTGGAGCCTTCCCATCTCACCTAAAGTAGACCCCATTTCTCACTTTCTTCATCCTACCTTTGGATAATATTGGATGTCCATTCAACTGACTAACCAAACATGATTTGAAGATATCCTTACCATCAAGATCCACCACTGGTTTTATAGTTTTTCTTACATTTTAATCAATGGAATCTAAAATTTCATCCAACTCATGTCTCCACTCACTTTCCATTATTTACAATTCACTTTCATTTTGTACCACTGAAGATGAAGATTAAAATATAGAGTTGGAACAACTTGGTGGAGAATCATCAACTACTTCATCCACAATTTGGAATTTTGGATAATTTTTATCCTTTGTCCGTGGTTTAACCCACCAAGAAGATTGAGTGTATTTTTTTGTTTGCATTCCAAGAGTTGATAAATGTCTTTTGCATCCTTCAATCCAATCTTAAGGGCTTCTACGATTTTAGTGTATGTGGATATTGAATCATATTATGACAATATCTCAATGTTTGTATTGTTTCTTAGTGCAATCTATTCCAAATGATTTCTTGCTTCTTATGAGATTTATTAAAATGAAACCCTCGAGGATTTTATTCTTCTTCAACAACTCTATTAAGGGTTCCAATAGCATGAGGAAAGTAAAAAATCATAGACCCTCTCCACTCCAACCATCCCACCATATTTGATAAAGAATTTCTCACATACATCTAACTCATTCAAGTGCAAAACACATGACGATTTAGAGTATTGATCTCGAAACAATCTCATCAACAAAACTGAAAAATGGCAAGAAATTTTTACATCTTGATATGCCTCTTTGTGATCCAAAATGGATTTTGGATAAGACTCCTAAGTCTATGTGTTCCTCACTGGGGAAAATGAAAGTCCAAGGAAGTTTCTGGAACTAGCCCCATTGCAGAGATCGTCTCATTCTGAATCTACTGCAACCTGAATGGGAAAAAACTGACATAGGATGTAGAAGTTATCAAAAAATGAAGTTGCCTATATCCTTTGGAAAAAGGAGCAAAATCCCCTAAAAAGGGATCCTAAAAACCCTCTAGATCTTCAAGTCTTCTAAAAATCCAAAAAACCATCGCAAAAGGAGAAGTTTTAGACTTATCGAATAACGCTATTGGGACCCAAAAGTCTGAAGAAATAAGGCCTATCGAAGGCTTACGTCAACAATATACAGGAGTAGTTGGATCTGACCGATCAACGGCCTAGATCTGATCAACAATCGCAATCGGTGGTGGCTAGCGGAGGATATCAGAGCATAATATATAATTATTGTGATCGAGACATCGCAACCATTGATTACAACGGAGTGATATCGCAATCGGTGACCACAATAGAGTGCTACACTGGCTCGGGGCATGAGCGATATGCGATTGCGATCAATCTCATATCAATATCGCAATCGGAGAACTCACAATGGAGCAGGGCTTATACACATGTATATGTGCGATGTAATTAGCCAGACCCAATGGATATATAAACAGTATTGCATAAGATTTGAGATCCACCGAAAGGTATTTTGTTATGTATTTTCGTATATTACGTTATTAAACGAAATACAAAGGGGAAGCGTGATGCGATGAAATCCAAACCCGAAGGGATTTTGGGAATGAAAATGCATAATATTTGAAATCCATCACAAGCCATTTTTGCAGTATTTTCACAGTTTTAACGTATTTTTAAAATACGAAGGGAAACCTTGGAACAGGGCCGAAGCGACTTGCGATAGTGATTATGCGCGGACCCGATAATGTTATAAAGTGTAGTTATGAAGATTTGAAGTCCAGGGAATAGTGTCCTCTATGGATTTTTCCTATGTTCGGTATATTTCCCTATGTAAGCTAAGAATGCCAAAATTTGGGGATTCAAGCGCTAATTGCCCCTTTCATTACAGAATAGGCGGCATCCATCCGTGAGGGTGTTTAGTAATGATTACTAATGCCTAGAGTAGGGATTTGAGTAGACTGTGGTTGGAAGACAAGAAGCCCAAAAGGGAAAATGAGCAGGCAGCACTGGTTTGGCTTAAAAAGCCACAGAACAATAGAACGAATGGATTGTTGGTTGTTGAAGTTGATTTTTGGGGTTCTGTTGCTGAAAGTGAAGCTGAAGTAGGAAGCTAAGGCAAAAGAGGCAGCGCAAAAGCAAAAAGGAAGCCAAGGGAGTCACTTAGAAGTCAAGTGAAAATCCAAGAGGGTTGTAAACTGATAGACGGCAGAAAGAAGCCAAAGCCGAAGACGCAGAGCCAGAGCCAGAGCCAAAGCCGAAGAGCCAGGGAAATACATGGTGCCTAAACCCACTGTTATGTGTAAAACAACAAGAGTTAGGCTAAGAGCTTGTAAAAAAGACATACCATAATCTCAGAGAGCCTAGTTGAGTTGACTAGACCTCACGGAGACGTAGCCCAAGAGTTATGGGTGAACTCCAATTAATATTATTGTTCACGTGTCTGTTTATTGTTGCATTATCTCTGCTAATTTAGTTACTGTTATATGTATTTTATATATCAGTTGAGCACATCAATTTGCAGCACAACAATATAATTTAAGGCATATAATCAGTTAAAAATCAATAAAAGCATACACCATTCTTTTCAAGCATTTTTAATTCTGCAGTAGTTAATCAATAAGACTTGGGAATATTTAAAGCTTTAGTGGGAGAGGTTCTTGTAACTTAGACAAGAAGCCTAAGTGCCCCATTTTTAGATTAGGTGGTCTTGGAGCCTAAGTTTGGTTAACCACACCTTTAAGAAGGTTATATTAGAATTCTTGATTGACAAAGCAAAGATTTCTTGTCTGAAAGGTGTTTGGCAGTCAAGGATTGATTGTCTGATTGATGTATGCTTGTTGCAGACTAACTATTGTTTAAGTTTGCAGAAGTGAAGGGAAAGTCCTAAGTAGTTGGGTCTTGGCTATGGACAAGCTTATGGAGAAAGTTCCAAGGCTACCATGAAGGCCATTGATACAGCTCCAAGGAGAGGTTGCATTATAGAGTGTGAAGATTGTATTTAGGATGAATGTAATAACTTGAAAAATCATTTGCAAGATGCAGATGTTCAAAAGCACACACTTGAAACAGAGAGTTGGGGAGACTCCAACAGCCTTGAAGAGATTGATGGAGTTCCAAAAGAAGCCACTTCTTCATTTGCTTCACCTCCTCATGAAGGCAATGAAGGTGAAAGAGAAAGGTATAAATTTGGTTCTAAACATTTTCCATTTGATTGGGCAAAGCATGATAAATTTCCACATAGGTATGGAAAAGGAATTGCATGTTCCTTTTGTGGGTTAGATAAACATAATGTTTCTAGATGTTGGAAGAGAATGGCCACATACAAGAAACTTTTGAAGGAAAGGAAGCAAGAAGCCAAAGGTCCACTTGACAAGGAAAATCATGCTATCAAGAGCATGCACATGCAATGCACTTACTGCCATAAGTAAGGACATCTTGTTGCAAAATGTTGGACTTTGAATCCAGCAATGCTTCCACAAAAGCTGAAGAAAGTGGAAAGAGAAGATGGCAGAAATGGAGGTGAAGATTCCATGAATGATGTGTCTCAGAATGATTCACATGATGATGCTGATGTGCAAACAAAGGTAGTACCTTTGGAAGGGATTGGTAAGGAACGGTTAGAGTTCTTATCTTATTAATATTGCATGTCTATTGATGCATCTACATTATATTTCATTTTAGCTTCGAAAGTACAGTGTACTTAAGTGAAAGTTGAAGGATGAAATGCATGCATGAGCACAGGGATGTTGATGATTTCCTTGTTTTTGAACATGTATGTGTAATTAACTTGCATGGTCGATTGCTTTGACATGCATATGATGCCATGTTGACTTGGAAGAAGTTAACTTGGTCTCCAAATGGAGATAATGATGAAGTGTTTCATCTTTTGAAAAAAAGTCCTAATGGTCTTTTCTACATGCTTGACTTGAGGAGTCAATTGTTTAAAGGCATGTTTTGTGGGCTTGTTATCTAGTCCATCATTTTGTATGCAGATGTAAGACATGGAGGTGTTCACAACATGTGAAAATCTATTTCTTTTGTTGAAGCAAGAGTTTAGGCCATCCAGTTGTTGTCTGTATTTCTGTTTTTGTTAACAGTTGTTGTTGACAACTTTTCAAACAGGTATAAGTGAAAGTTTTGTGGAGCAGATGAACTTCACATTTGTTTGAGCCACCTTGGATCAATGATCAGGGCAGGGAAATTCAAACTACCTTCTGTGACCATTTCAGCGGAAGTTCTGCAGGAAGATAAGGAGGAAGATAATTCTTCCCAAGAAGACCAACCCATCCAAGAAGGGAACTGGTTAGAAACTTTGGTTCAGAGGCACTATGCGAAGGCAATTGTAAAGAGGCTGAAAGAAGAGACTGAGTCACTCTCATTTACGGTTCAGATCGGTATATCAATCTTTTGGAGACCAAAATTTCTTTTAGTGGGAAGGCGTGATCCAAAATGGATTTTGGATAAGACTCCTAAGTCTAAGTGTTCCTCACTGGGGAAAAATGAAAGTCCAAGGAAGTTCCTGGAACAAGCCCCATTGCAGAGATCGTCTCATTTTGAATCTACTACAACTTGAATGGGCGAAAAATGACTTAGGATGCAAAAGTTATCAAAAAATGAAGTTGCCTATATCCTTTGGAAAAAGGAGCAAAATCCCCTAAAAAGGGATCCTAAAAACCCTCTAGATCTTCAAGTCTTCTAAAAATCCAAAAAACCATCGCAAAAGGAGAAGTTTTAGACTTATTGGATAACTCTATCAGGACCCAAAAATATAAAGAAATAAGGCCTATCAGAGGCTTAAGTTAACAATAAACAGGAGTCATTGGATCTGGCCGATCAACGGCCCAGATCCGATCAACAAACGCAATCGACGGTGACTAGTGGAGGATATCAGAGCATAATATATTATTATTGTGATTGTGACATCACAATCGGCGATTGCAATGGAGCGATATCACAATCGGTGACCACAATAGAGTGCTACACCGGCCTGGGGCATGAGCGATATGCGATTGCGATCAATCGCATATCAATATCGCAATCGGAGAACTCACAATGGAGCAAGGCTTATACATGTCACTATTGGCCAAACCCAATGGATATATAAACAATATTGCATAAGATTTGAGATCCGCCGAAAGGCATTTTGTTATGTATTTTCATATATTGCGTTATTAAACGAAATACAAAGGGGAAGCATGATGCGATCAAATCCGAACCTGAAGAGGTTTTGGGAATGAAAATACATAATATTTGAAATCCGTCACAAGCCATTTTTGCAGTATTTTCATAGTTTTAATGTATTTTTAAAATACGAAGGGAAACATTGGAACAGGGCCGAAGCGACTTGCAATAGTGATTATGGGTGGACCTGATAATGTTATAAAGCGCAGTTATGAAGAATTGAAGTCTAGGGAATAGTGTTCTCTATGGATTTTTCTTATGTTTGATATATTTCCCTATGTAATCTGAGAATGCCAAAATTTGGGGATTTCAAGCACTGATTTCCCCTTCCGTTACAGAATAGGTGGCATCCATCCCTGAGAGCGTTTAGCAATGATTACTAATGCCTAGAGAATGGATTTGAGCGGACTGTGGTTGGAAGACAAGAAGCCCAAAAGGGAAAATGAACAAGCAGCACTGATTTGGCTTTAAAATCCACGGAACAATAGAAGGAAAGGGTTGTTAGTTGCTGAGGTTGATTGTTGGGGTTATGTTGTTGACAGTGAAGCCAAAGCAGGAAGCTAAGGCAAAAGAGGCAGCACAAAAGCAAAACGGTAGCCAAGGGAGTCACTTGGAAGTCAAGTGAAAAGCCAAGAGGGTTGTAAACTAATAGAGTGCAGAAATAAGCCAGAGCTGGAGACCCAGATCCAGAGCCAGAGCTAGAGCCGAAGAGCTAGAGTCAAAGCCAAAGAGCTAGAACCAAGAGCCAAGAGCAAGAACCAAGATCCAGAGCCAAGAGCCAGAGCTTCAAGAGCTAGGGAAATACATGGTGTCTGAACCCACTGTTCTGTGTAAAACAGCAAGAGTTAGGCTAAGAGACTGTAAAAAAGACTTATACCATAATCCCAAAGAGCCTATTTGAGTTGACTAGAGCTCACGAAGACATAGCCCAAGAGTTGTGAGTAAACTCCAAATTAATATTGTTGTTCATGTGTCTGTTTATTGTTGCTTTAATTAATGTTATATGTATTTTATATATCAGTTGAGCACATCAACTTACAAAACAACAATAGAATTTAAGGCATATAATCAGTTAAAAAACAAAAAAAGCATACACCATTGTTTTCAAGCATTTTTAATTCCGCATTGGTTAATTAATAAGACTTGGGAATATTTTAAGCTTTGGAAGTGGGAGAGGTTCTTGTAACTTAGACAAGAAGCCTAAGTGCCCCATTTTCAGCTCAGGTGGTCTTGGAGCCTAAGTTTGGTTAACCACACCTTTAAGAAGGTTATATTAGAATTCTTGATTGACAAAGCAGAGCTTTCTCTTCTGAAAGGTGTTTGGCAGACAAGGATTGATTGTCTGATTGATGTATGCTTGTTGCAGACTAACTATTGTTTAAGTTTGCAGAAGTGAAGGGAAAGGCCTAATTATTTGGGTCTTGGCTATGGACAAGCTTATGGAGAAAGTTCCAAGGCTACCATGAAGGCCATTGATACAGCTCCAAGGAGAGGTTGCATTATAGAGTGTGAAGATTGTATTTAGGATGAATGTAATAGCTTGAAAAATCATTTGCAAGATGTAGATGTTCAAAAGCACACACTTGAAACAGAGAGTTGGGGAGAATCCAACAGCCTTGAAGAGATTGATGGAGTTCCAAAAGAAGCCACTTCTTCATTTGCTTCACCTCCTCATGAAGGCAATGAAGGTGAAAGAGAAAGGTATAAATTTGGTTCTAAACATTTTCCATTTGATTGGGCAAAGCATGAAAAATTTCCACATAGGTATGGAAAAGGAATTGCATGTTCCTTTTGTGGGTTAGATAAACATAATGTTTCTAGATGTTGGAAGAGAATGGCCACATACAAGAAATTTTTGAAGGAAAGGAAGCAAGAAGCCAAAGGTCCACTGGACAAGGCAAATCATGCTATCAAGAGGATGCACATGCAATGCACTTACTGCCATAAGAAAGGACATCTTGCTGCAAAATGTTGGACTTTGAATCTAGAAATGCTTCCACAAAAGCTGAAGAAAGTGGAAAGAGAAGATGGCAGAAATGGAAGTGAAGATTCCATGAATGATGTGTCTTAGAATGATTCACGTGATGATGCTGATGTGCAGACAAAGGTAGTACCTTTGGAAGGGATTAGTAAGGAACGGTTAGAGTTCTTATCTAATTAAGATTGCATTTCTATTGATGCATCTACATTATATTTCATTTTAGCTTCGAAAGTACAGTGTACTTAAGTGAAAATTGAAGTATGAAATGCATGCATGAGCTTGAGATGCATGAACACAAGGATGTTGATGATTTCCTTGTTTTTGAACATGTATGTGTAAATAACTTGCATGGTCGATTGCTTTGACATGCATATGATGCCATGTTGACTTGGAAAAAGTTAACTTGGTCTCCAAATGGAGATAATGATGAAGTGTTTCATATTTTTAAAAAGAGTCCTAATGGTCTTTTCTACATGCTTGACTTGAGGAGTTAATTGTTTAAAGGCATGTTTTGTGGGCTTGTTATCTAGTCCATCATTTTGTATGTAGATGTAAGACATGGAGGTGATCACAAGATGTGAAAATCGGTTTCTTTTATTGAAGCGGGAGTTTAGGCCATCCAGTTGTTGTCTGTATTTATGTTGTTGCTAACCATTTTTGTTGACAACTTTTCAAACATGTATAAGTGAAAGTTTTGTGGAGCAGATGAACTTCACATTTGTTTGAGCCACCTTGGATCAATGATCAGGGCATGGAAACTCAAAATTCCTTCTATGACCATTTCAGTGGAAGTTCTACAGGAAGACAAGGAGGAAGACAATTCTTCCCAAGAAGACAATTCTTCCGAGGAAGACTAGCCCATCCAAGAAGGGAAGTGGTCATAAAATTTGGTTCAGAGGCACTATGCAAAGGCAAGTGTAGGGAGGCTGAAAGAAGAGGCTGAGTCACTCTCATTTACTGTTCAGATTAGTATATCAGTCTTTTGGACACCAGAAGTTCTTTTAGTGGGAAGGCGTGATCCAAAACAAATTTTGGATAAGACTCCTAAGTCTAAGTGTTCCTCGATGGGGAAAAATGAAAGTCCAAGGAAGTTCCTGGAACTAGCCCCATTGCAAAGATCATCTTATTCTGAATCTACTGCAACTTGAATGGGCGAAAAATGACTTAGGATGCAGAAGTTATCAAAAAATGAAGCTGCCTATATCCTTTGGAAAAAGGAGCAAAATCACCTAAAAAGTGATCCTAAAAACCCTCTAGATCTTCAAGTCTTCTAAAAATCCAAAAAACCATCACAAAAGGAGAAGTTTTATACTTATCAGATAACGCTATCAGGACCCAAAAATCTAAAGAAATAAGGCCTATCAAAGGCTTAAGTCAACAATAAACAGGAGCCGTCGGATCTGGCTAATAAACGGTCCAGATCCGATCGGCAATCATAATCGGCAGTAGATAGTGGAGGATATCGGAGCATAATATATTATTATTATGATCATGACATCGCAATCGGCAATTGCAATGGAGTGATATCGTAATTAGTGACCATAATAGAGCGCTACACCGGCCTGAGGCATGAGTGATATGCGATTGCAATCAATCACATCGCGATATCGCAATCGGAGAAACACAATGGAGCAGGGCTTATACACATGTATATGTGCGATGCAATTAGCCAGACCCAATGGATATATAAACATTATTGCATAAGATTTGAGATCCGCTGAAAGGCATTTTGTTACGTATTTTAGTATATTGCATTATTAAATGAAATACAAAGGGGAATCGCAATGCGATGAAATTTGGACCCGAAGGGGTTTTGGGAATGAAAATACATAATATTTGAAATCCATCATAAGCCATTTTTGTGGTATTTTCACAGTTTTAACGTATTTTTAAAATATGAATGAAAACCTTGGAACAAGGCCAAAGTGACTTGCGATAGTGATTATGGGCGGACCCGATAATGTTATAAAGTGCAGTTATGAAGATTTGAAGTCTGAGGAACAGTGCTCTCTGCAAATTTTTCCCGTGTCTGGTATATTTCACTGTGTAAGCTGAGAATGCCAAGATTTGGGGATTTCAAGCACTGATTGCCCCTTCTGTTACAAAATAGGTGGAATCCATCCCTGGGAGCATCTAGCAATCACTATTAATGCTCAAAGAATGGATTTGAGCAAACTGTGGCTAGAAGAAAAGAAGCCCGAAAGTGAAAATGAACAGGCAGCACTGATTTGGCTTAAAAAGCCATAGAACAATAGAACGAAGGGACTATTGGTTGCTGAGGTTGATTATTGGGGTTATGTTGTTGAAAGTGAAGCCGAAGCAGGAAGCTAAGGCAAAAGAGGTAGCACAAAAGAAAAAAAGTAGCCAAGGGAGTCACTTGGAAGTCAAGTGAAAAGCCAAAAGGGTTGTAAACTGATAGAGGGCAGAAAGAAGCTAGAGCCAAAGAGCCAGAGCTAGAGCCAAAGAGCCAGAGTCAGATCCAAAGAGCTAGAACTAAGAGCCAAGAGCCATAGCTTCAAGAGCCAGGGAAATACATGGTGTCTGAACCCACTGCTCTATGTAAAACAGCAAGAGTTAGCCCAAGAGTTTGTAAAAAAGACTTATACCATAATCCCAGAGAGCCTAGTTGAGTTGACTAGAGCTCACAGAGACATAGCCCAAGAATTGTGGGTGAACTCCAAATTAATATTGATGTTCATGTGTCTGTTTTATTGATGCAATGTCTTTGCTGCTTTATTTACTGTTATATGTATTTTATATATCAGTTGAGCACATCAACTTACAACAAAACAACAAAATTTAAGGCATATAATCAGTTAGAAATCAATACAAGCATACACCATTGTTTTCAAGAAGTTTTAATTCCGCATTGGTTAATCAATAAGACTTGGGAATATTTCAAGCTTTGGAAGTGGGAGAGGTTCTTGTAACTTAGACAAGAAGCCTAAGTGCCCCATTTTCAGATCACTTTGCTAATGAAATCTATGTTGACATTAGTATGAAATTGTTTTTGTACCCAACATAACCATAATGTGAAGAAATGATGAACTTGTGAATCATTTCGCACCCTTTCCCAAAGGCTCAAACTATGAGACATACATATGTCAATTTAGTCAGCAACAATCATTAGATAAGTCTTTGTAGCTAGTGTCTTATCTAACTTTCAACTTGGTGTACTTTTCAACTCTTTCAAACACCTCTAAACATGCCTTTAAGCAATGCGTTGTGTGAAACCCCAATTATTTCATTCCATCCTCTCGAGATCTTCACCCTTAAGATTTTGATCATCCACTTTAAAATTGTGATAAAACATTCTGACATGACCAAAACTTATGTACTCATTTCCTAAAACTAATTCTCGTCAATTTCTAAACAAAGGATTCACTATATTGTTTCCATTGTGGATGTAATGTTTGTCACGCAATCTTGTTACATTGCAACCATTATACAACCCGGTTAGCCTCCACCCTTCCCAAGGAATTTGATATCGAAAACCTTTTCCAATTGTTGATAAACAAAAATTGTATTGAACCTATTGCATGTTGGATGAACAACCACAACCAAATGAGGAATCTTTTCATGTAAAGGGTTTACAATAATAACACACGCACAATGGCCAATAGCATTATTCTTAAAAGAATCTGATATAATCTCATAGCCTATGGCTCCCTCACCAACTCTCACCAAAAAATGTGATTGCCATTGATGTTCTTCTTTCATACCACAAAACCCCACCAATTTATCACTTTTTTCTACCCACCTAACATTTTTTTCACAATTGTTTCATCTTCAGTAAGGAATACAGGAATTGGGCCATCTATACCATGCTTAGCTTTATAAGAAGCATAAAATTTTCTAGTTGCCTCAAAAATGTGCTCATGCAATCCTGGGATATATGTTAATGACTTTCTAACTTTCCTTAAAGTCATAGATATTAAAGGACCATCCAGATTAAAGCTAATAAATCTATGTAATCTAGGACCTCCCCATAACTTGATCATCTCATAAAGGGATTTTGTGGATGTAATATACCTTCTCCCTACTTTTGCATGTATTAATTTATGAAAGATATCCTTGAAAATTTTCCAAACTGCATCTTTACCTTGTAATTTTACTTCCTTATGTGCCTCACACACATCCTTGCAAAACCTAAAGACATCCCTCCTCTCTATTGATAAAAACAAATTTTCCCTTAGGGATCTCATTCTAATAGAGAGTGTAGCAACCTTTGTCCTCTCCCACCAAACAACTCGCATTGTTGATCTATGGTTAACATTTGTAACCCTTGCAACATTCTTCAATTCATTTTGAGTCAAATAGTTCAGTCTTCTACATTTTCATGTATCTCGTTCACTTCTTTTAGTGGTGCACATTGATTCACAATATAATCACATCCTGAAGTCATCACATTCTAGAACCAACTTACAAAATATGCATGTTAATGAATCAAATTAGATTCCTATTTTAGAATCCCTCTGGCATTGAATATGCCTATATGTACCATCAATACGACATTCAATACCCTCATAACATAGCATGATCATGGTATTTTTCTCTATGGCCCATAATTTTCCACCCCTTTGATCATCCATTACGACCTTTGTTTCCAATATCTCCCCATTTGTATCAATATAAGGATACCAATACCCCCAACATTGTAGTAACAAGGGAGATAATTGAGCTATAATAAGATGACAACACAATAAAAAAACAAATAAATTTGAAGTAAGATAAATAAAATAATATACAAATTCATATTCAAGTTTAGTCTCAATTGTTAATTAACACACCTAAAGTAGAAGTATTTGCACATCTCATAAAGGGATTTTGTGGATGTAATATACCTTCTCCCTACTTTTGCATGCATTAAGTTATGAAAGATATCCTTGGAATTTTCCAAATTGCATCCTTACCTTGTAATTTTCCTTGCTTATGTACTTCACACACATCCTTGCGAAACCTAAAGACATCCCTCCTTTTTGTCAATTCAAACAACTTTTCACTTAGGGATCTCATTCTGATAGAGAGTGTAGCAACCTTTGTCCTATCCCACCAAAGAGATCGCATTATTGATCTATGCTTAGCATTTTTAACCCTTGCAACATTCTTCAGTTCACTTATTTTATTGGTGCACACTGATTCATGATATAATCGCATCCTAAAGTCATCACATTCTAGAACCAAATTACAAAATTTACATGTTAATGAATCAAATGGGATCCTTGTTTCAGAAGCCCTCTTGCAATGAATATGCCTATATGTACCATCAATATGACATTCAATACCCTCATAACATAGCACGATCATTGTATTCTTCTCTATGGCCCATAATTTTCCACCCCGTTGATCATCCATTACGACCTTTGTTTCCAATCTCTCCCCATTTCTATCAATATAAGGATACCAATACCCCCAACATTGTAGTAACAAGGGACATAATTGAGCTATAATAATATGACAACACAATAAAAACAAAGAAATTTGAAGTAAGATAAATAAAATAATATACAAATTCATATTCAATTTTAGTCTAAACTGTTAATTAACACACCTAAAGTAGAAGGATTTTCACTTGTAGAACCCCTATGTAATACTGATGATTATGATGGGACCAAGAACATAGTAAAACTTTGTTGGGACTTATCATTGGTAGGATTTTTGGGTCTCCCAACCATGCCACTCCTCAACCGAATCTCCTCATGTGAGCCTCATTTGTAGTAGTAGTAGTAGTAGTGTTCTTCTTTGATTTCATGCATTCATTTAGAGAACTAATAATATTACCACTTACCAGAACTAAATAAAACCATTTATTGCATCATGTACATTCCACTCTCACTTTTTTCATGTCCTCATAGTCTGTGAGTGTTTCTTCCACCACCTTCAACAAATTAGGCTCATGTGTCTTGTTCAAATCATCTAGAAGTTTGATTGTTTGATCAATATGAAATCAATCTCTAGCCATCAATGTTTGTTGTACTTCCTTACATGAAGGAATTTCACTACCACTTGGCATTGAAAGGCGTTCTTGATGGGCCCCTGTTTTCATATGATGGTTTTTGAAGTTGCGCATTGTTCGCGTTGCGATACATCATCTGTTCCATAATCAATGCCACAATTCTCACAATGGATCTTTATTTTAGATTCTCTCTTTTCTAAATATACTTTGAGAGTAAGTTTCTAATTAACAAACTCTTCTGTCAAACATTTCACTTTTTTCCTAAGATGCTGATACACTAGGATAAACAACTATGGTTTGTTCCACTAACAAAGACATATTTTCAAATCTTGGTTGTTTATGCGTAGGTCCCTCCACATTCACTTCAATGTTTTCAAAGATTGATATTGTCTCCACAAGATTTGAACCCTATATTTCCACATCAAATGTGCCTAGTTTCCTCTTGATGCCTAAAAGTGTTGTATAAACTTTCCATTTTTTTCTCTTTATTTGGATTTAAATTTAATGCATCCCTAGTAAAATCAAAAGGGTATCCAATGATTTTATCATCCACAATTTCATCATGTCTTTCAAAAAATTTACAACCTTCTCGGCACCTGACCATTCTAATGATAAAATTCTCTTCATCGGTAGCAATTTTATAAAACAACTCCATCTGTTTTTGCACATAAATAAATCAAAAAGTAAGTAAAATTCCACAAGCATATTGGTTTATTAAAAAAAAAAAAAAAAGAGCAAGGAAGCAAGGTATGAACTTTCAATTTTGACCTTATTTACATCATTCTTTTGTGTTCTAAAGAGGTCAAAACCAAACCCTTGTAGCTTTTACTGTTCGCTGGTATGAAATGCATTTAATTCATTTTATTGTTCACTGGTATCTAGGGCTTGTAAGAGATAAAGGCATTTTTTATGTTTTTGGAGCTACCAATGGATAAGGACGGTGCTTGATCTCTCATATAAATAAGAGAATCAGTCCTCATTTATGAATCATTGCTTCTTGTGGAGAAACATTACTACTTATCTACTTAGCTATGGACAAATAACCAGTGCACCTTATTAAGGAGATGATCTTGTGCGTGACTTTGAAACTTTTATGGATTTTCATGGCTAGGGTTTGTGGATGCAAATGAAGTTTTGAGTAATTGTTCTCTACAAGACTTGGATTTAGTTTATGAATGATTATTAAGTGTAATTGTAGTTCTCTAGTGGAGGTGGTGCATTCTCTTCATGTAACTATTGGACAAATTCTTCCTTTAAAGTCTTAGGAATATTTTTAGTGGAGAGTCTTCCCCTGAATTTTCTAAAGTTTGTAAGGTACTAGGTGGATCTTCTAGAGTTTTTCATGGAAACCCTACTCATAACCCTAGATATACTCATATATCTTATAGGGAATCCTTAGTTGACCCCATATACCCAAAAAATATAGTAGCCAATATTCTTCTCCTAGTATTTAATCATAAAACCTAAATTCTAACTTTTGATTTATGTTTAGGATTAGATTAGAGTTTAAAATAGCTTTACATCCATTCTTATCCATAAATAGGCTCGACATCTTAGCATATGAAGATTTAAATGTAGCCCAAATTGATTGAAAGAAAAATATTCCTATTTGTTTTCTTAAATATTTATTATATTTATTAATATAGAATTATAATAAACTATTTATTGTTATTAAATTGTTTAATTTTAATCAAAAGTTAATAGGTTCAAATACTCATAAAATATACACTTAGTCAAAAAAATAATGAGGTTTCCAGTGTGTTGGCATGCCACTAGACTATTACAGAAACCTATAGAACCAAGGTCCTTGACACAATTTTGTTTATAGAGGAGGAAGCCTTAATGAAATGGGAAGTCCTACCAACAAATTACTATAGGTTCCAACCTTCCAGCCATAGTCAGGTATGGATAATCTAAAGCATATGAAAACACTTGCCTCCTCAAGCTACCAAGGAAACTAAAACACAAATGCATCTAACTAGTGTTACTGTAGAAAATTTCACTGGATGATGTGGTAGTTTCTTTATAGAAAGCTTAAAAAATGTCATAGGCCACACCCCAAGGGTCAAGTTCAATATACAAAAACATGTATGATAAAGGAACATAAAAAATGAAAAGTCATATAATACACATCCCAAGGGTTTAAGTTCAGTATATAATAACATGTATGATAGAGGGACATGGGATACAAATCCCAAGAGTCAAGTCCAAGAGAACAAAATGAGACAGATATCTTTGTAACTACTAGTGTAATTAAAAAAATCTAGATTCCTTTTCTTCAATTATCTATGCTTAGATGTGAATCATTTATGATGTATAATGGGTTTTTGTATGACATACCTTCCAAATTAATTTTACATATACTTTAATGGTGTGTGCTCTATCTCATGGTAATGTTGCTCTGAACCAAGTATCCTTACCTTGGAATAAGGTAAATGACAATAATATTTTCAACAATAAATAACACCATGTAAGCCCAAATATGTATCATAACTTTCTGAGTTGTATATATTATAGGATAGGACTATAGCATCTATTACGTAATATAATGACATATAGTCAAACCAATGGATTTATAAATGTCAATTGCACATTTCTATCACTTTGAAAACATTTGCAACCCTTTGCCAACTTGAGATTTCTGGGATTTTGGAACCATCATGTATTTTCAAATTGAACACTGCTATATAAAAGGAAAATTGACCTACATCACCAAATTTTCATTTCCTGACAAGAACAAAGTTTAATATTATGTTAAATTATGTATTTGTGTCATAGAAACTAATTATAAGATCCCATCAGTACATAATTGATGCACATTCTCTTTTTTTCATTATCTTTCACTTTCTTATTATTGTGTTAAATTCTCCATTGATAGTAGAAGACACATGGTTTTGGGGTTTACTAGGTAGTAATGATGGAGTATTTAAAGGAAACAGGGAATATTGTTTTAACATAAACCAAAATCAATTAGTGGGGGGTTTTGTAAATCTGAAAATTGAATTTTTTGTCATCAACGAGGTGGGAGTCCTCCTACTGAAGATTGTGGAAGTTTGAACATTTCTCCACGTGTGAGGAGAACTAGTGACTAGGATTACTAATGAGAAGGTTTTTGGAAATAATACTGAGAGGGGGGGTGAATCAATGTTATCAATTTAATAATATTTCATTTCCATAAACAGATTTATATACACTACTTTGGTTAATGAAACTTGCATATATACACAACTATCTTTAGAGCAACCAGTGTACACCTTATTTAGTCATTTGATCTTTAATCTGTGTATCAAAACCATATAAGTAGTAACAGGTACAGTAAAAAATAGAGTAAACAATATCACACAAGAACACAAGATATAAGGTGGAAACCCAATGTGGGTGAAAACCACTTGCTGCAATTCGTCTCTATCTTCTTTTAATAAGAAACTTCTTTTTACAATATTTTTGT
>APFE031550336.1:49709-80723 GCA_000404065.3 Pinus taeda
CTGCAATTCGTCTCTATCTTCTTTTAATAAGAAACTTCTTTTTACAATATTTCTGTACTAGTGCAGTCTTATACCAATAAACAGGCTTCTACTTGCAAAAGACTACTACCTTCTCTCATTCTCCAGCTTCTCCTGGAAGAGAGCTACAAACCCCTTAGCTCTTGTACTAATTGATGTACTAGTACATAGGTGTTGACCTACAAAAGGTTACAACCTTCTCTTTTCTTCCAGGGACCACGTTTCATAAATTTTCAGATTAGATCCATCAATAGCATCAATCAAACATCAGAATATATCTGCTTCAATAAATATCCCTTGCACTAACCAAAACTGATTCAAACAATCACTTCTCTAAATGTTGTAACCAGAATACAGTAATAGTACCAGAACCCAGAACACTACAACAGTAAACAGAAGTAGCTAAAACATGTTTTATGAGATGTACGCTACTTCAATATGTAGAACCAGCATGCATACGCTACTATATGAAGGCAAACCTACGTATATGCTGTTTTGAATTACCGAACAAGCGTATATACACGCCTTTGCTATACTGAACTTGCTTATAAATCTGTAAAAGATAATTTACCCTTTTCGACTATTCAAACATCAGTTATACCCAAATCATCAGATTTACAGATCAAGACATGCACCAAATATAAAAGATCAAAATCACACAAAGATACTTCTCTTTAAGCCTTAAGATCTTGACCCATCAATAGAACTTATCCTTCTTCTAGCGCTCAGGTTCCTCCTTGATTCAGATCCAGCTATGCACCATAACCCAATCACCAGTATTCTAGATCTTTCTCTTCATTAGAGATTCATTACTTTAGTACATTTGCCTAATGATCTCCTCCTCCTTTTATAGTCTTAGGCCTTACTCAATACCATTGTCCAAAACCACTTAGAAGCAATACCTTGGACCAAATACCTAGGGTCAATACTTCGATCAAGAAACCTTGGATCAATACCACGGGTCAAAATACCAGGGACCAAATACCATGGACCAAAACCAAGTTTTCCAACATGTACATGATTTTCCTTGTGTGAAAGTGCGTGTATACACATATGCGCCTTCTGGATTGCTAACCCGTGTGTATATGTGGCTTGGTCAAGGGGAACCTGCGTATATCTCTTTTCCTTCATTCTGAGAGCCTAAACTGTGATTTGTCATCTAAGTGAGTTGCCATCAAAGACAACGCCTGTGTCATAGTGCCAAACATGTGTCATAATGCCAACAAAGGTTCCATACTTCAATGCTCCCATATACTTATAGCATAAAATCCAGATAGGCAAAATTGAAGAAATCTTTAAGCTTATTTTTCTATAAAGATCATGGAGGGCATCATTGTTGCCTCATATACTCCTGGAGACAAGTTTTATGTTGTTCTTGTAAAGTTGTTGCCTTTGCAGAAATTTATTCCTTAACCAAAAGGCCAATCGAATGGTGGTAGAGGAATATATTGATGACCATACTTTTGTTATTAATTATATGGCCTGCTCTGATAGCCAGTTCCTTCCTATAGCTATTGTTGAAAATTTGAATGCAAAGATAGTAAATTTCACCCCCCCTTCTAAAGTGACCTAGTGAAAGAAAATGGTGGTTCATGAGTTGTTTCCTATATACCTATCCGTTCAATTTCATGGGAAAACATATATTTGTGTTTTTAACCTAGATGCATGTTGCAAATTGATTCAAATTGAATTATTACTAGAGCTAGAATTTTATTTTATAGTTTTTGTTTTTGTATTCCTACCCTAAAAAAAATGTAATATACAAAAAGGACTTGCTACATCTCAAGTCAAGCTTGATGTTATTGTGGATAAGAGAGGCTTGGAGGTACTAGAATATGCTAGGTTTGAAAGCTCCAATGGGTCTCAGCATAAACCTCATTGCCAAAATTCCTTAAACCAACAACACAGTGAGAAGATGCACGGTTGTTTAGCCGCTAAATCCAACTCAAGGTGAGAGGTTTTTTAAGCCATTTGAGGAGGTGTTAGATGAGAACATGTTGGATTAGCTTTCAAATATTATGACATGACAAAGGGATGATTACATTAATCCTATGGTGGATGTAGAACTCAGTTGGCACAATGTATGTTCACATGAGATAGATTCTGAAGCTACGATCAATAGATGACAAAATGCATAGTATGAGCAGTGCACCTGGTGGTGTGTTATACTGCATACCCACTGGTTGATTGGTGTTGAGGTAAAGGACCCATTGATGTTTGATGGGACAAAATAAATCATTGAATTTTTTGAGTAGGTGGAAGTGTAGATTGAGCTAGGTACCATGTTGCAGTGCTGGATATCACTTTGGCAGACTCAGGTCCTTATAAATTTGTGGTTAACACATAAGAACACATTACCATCAAGTGGTTCTCATCATAAAAATAAATGCCAAAACTCCCTAAACCAACAACACAGCGGGAGGATGGAATGGATAAAAGTAAATGCATTAGCTAAATAAAGTATGAAAAACAATCGAAAGGGAAGCCATTAGCAGGGACATTGATTTAATAAACGAAATGTGGGCCTTTAAAAGCAAAATTATTATTTGTATATGGACCAGAGCTTGATGCAATAAACAGGGGCTTATGCTATAGTAAAGGCGGGATCTTAGGCTATAGTAGCAAGACCCCGATGCCTCCAACAGGCTCAGCTCCCGATCCGGATTTAAACAGGAATGAAACAATTTACAGAGAACCATAAATACAAAGATGTAGTAGAAATAATATTTCATTTCATTAATGTAAAATACTAAAATATGCTTACAAACAGAAATGGAAATAAACTAGGTCGGGCGATGGTAGCTTATCTTTGAGGAGAGATGTGGTGATTACATGCCTCTAAACTGCGTTATAATGAGGCTTGAAGGCCTATTTATTGTTGAGAAACAATGGAAAACCCTAAACATCTCAAAACCTAACCCTAGGAGATGAAATGCCAAACTATGGGCCCCATTAGGGTAAATTGGTACATCAACTTCTTGGGGTCGTAACTTTGGCATACGATCTTTGTTTGACGCGCACAATACCTCGTTAGAAAGATCTATCTGAGGAATACAACTTTTGAGTGACCAACGTTGGTCTATCACCCATGTTGGTCCCTGTTTTCCCCAAAAAACATCGTTTAGTGCCTCAACATGGCTCCAGAAGTTCAGCACCCATAAAAAACTGCTAAAATAGTGAATTTTGCTATAATTAAGGAAACTGAAAAACTGAAACAGACAGTCATGGGGGTCCAATTTGGATAGGTGGGTGGCCACCAACATCCACCTAGATCATCTCCCTCTCCAGAACTACACCCTCACGAATTTTTTTTCCCAACAGAACCCTCTACAGTCTAAGGCCTTCATTACAACAGAACCCTTCACGCCCTCATGCCTTCACTGTAATAGGGGCTTTTCTCTCATGCTTTCACTACAACAAAACCCTCCATGAAATTTTTTTCCTCACTCTCATGCCTTCACTGCAACCCTCAGTGAATTTCTAACAAGGCTTCTCTCTCATGCCTTCAGTGCAACCCTCGGCCAAATTTCTCATAGGGCTCTCATGCCCTCCCTTTTGTTTGCATGAAATAATGATTCTCATGCTCTCATGCCTTCACTACAACCCTCGATGAAATTTCTCACAGTGATCTCATGCCTTCCCTTTTTTTTTCCGGAATAATTTTGCTCTCACAATAGGTGTACAATAGTCAACTCTTTTTTTTCTTTACCTGCCCCTTGTTTGTATGTGCTTGACCAAAATACTCAATAAAAAACACCTTAAAATAATTATATTCTATACAGTATATAAAAACCCAATATCCCCTTATTATATAGTCAATATGTTTTTACCCCAATATGAACACACGTGATATAGTATGGCTTTGTCAGTGAAGCCCCAGTGGCATCAGTTGGTGTTTCCTCATGGATAATTACCTTGCTATGGGGACCATAGTATTTAATAGTAGGAGGATTAGTGCCAGTTGATGCAGTCAGTTCTAGAGTCACAGTTGCATAATAGTGGCAGTCAAATGTTGAGGAGTGCAAAGCAGTGTTGATAGTACAGCAGGAAGTTTAGGGCAGAGTCAGCAGAAATGCAGATTTCTTAGTGGACAATGTCAAGGATAGTAGAAGTTAGATTCTTAGGATATAGTTGCAGCAAATAGACAGAAACAATTCAGTATTTCAGATGCTTCTTAGTTGTAGTAGTTGCAGTAGCAGTAACAACCGTTGAGAGGGAGTTGCAGTGCAAATACAGAGTTAGTAGATGTACAAGATGTATAGTGTAGTAACAATGATAGCATAGATGTAGCATCATGGTTCAGCTACAGCCAGTGGCAAATGGTAAATGACTGAGGTAACAACACAATGACTAAGGAAGCAACATTCTGACTAAGAGATCAACATTGTGACTGAGGGAGCAACGGAGTCATTTCCATCAAATTTTCTTGTCAGACATCAATAGTGTGGTTGGAGGATGTATAAGAGATAGGGTGTTGTAGTAGTACAACACTATAACACCTCCCTCGCTAATAGGGAGTGTTAGTTTTTGTATTATTGGATGGTGTTCTAACCTTGATATTTTCAAAGAGGCTAAGAAATAATAGAACTCTAGAACCCAGAAAATGTTTCAGGAAAATCCACCTAGAAATGCCTTAATTAAGTTAATTAGTTAGTAATTAAATTTTTTCTAACTTAGGGAAAATGATTAATTAATAGAAAATAATTGAGGAAGGAGAGATGTCTCTAGAAACTCACATGGATTGACTAGGAAATAATTTCATCCATTGATTAAGTTTTAATCTTGGTCGTTGGAGTCCCAAATAGAGGTCATAAGAAGAAATTGATGGGTAGATAGAGGAAAGCACTTAATATCAATTTCCTTGGGTAGTTCAACTTTCCAAAGAGAAACAACATTATGTCGAAAGAGTTCAATCTAGAGAAGGGATGCAAAGACAAATAGGGGTAGAGACAGTGAATCTAGAGGAATTCTTCTAGTTCTGGAGAGTCAGCTACACGAAGGTCGACTTTCCTCAATGAAGTTGTGCAGTGTTGGCGCGGAAGCTTCAAAGGCAAAGTTAGATTTAGCTAGTCAGAGGGTCGATTGAGTTGTTGGAGACTCGAAGAATTCTCGAAGATTAAAAGAGATTCATTCTCATAGGTTGAGTTGGGAATATAGCTTGATTAGTTATAGTTTCTAGGCATAGTGTACCATTTCTTCCATAGGAGCGACGTAGAGGCTAAAGTAGGGGTTTCTTGGAGCTTAGTATTTTCCAGTTTTGGAGCTGGATCAGTGTAGGGTGAGATAAAATTTATCTCACTAATTTTTGTGTCCAGTTTTTCTCTATTGGATTGTTAGTTCGGGCATCCAATTGTACGCAAAATTTTCTCACTAGTGATTAATAATAAAAGTCTAGTGGATTGCTAGTTCAAGCATCTAGTTGTAGTTAGAGTTTTCTCATTACTACTGAATAATAAAAACCCTCAGTTGTTTCAACCAATTTTCCCACATTGGGATTTTTTGAGGACTTTTGTCCACAAATAACGGTGTTATCTTTTTTTTTGTGCGTCATTTGTTTCTCAATTTATAATTTATCTTACGCAGTATTTATTTTGGTGAAAAATGCAATTGTGAAGTATTTGTTGTTTTCCATAGCAAATAAACTTCTAATTATTTTACAGTTAGGAGAATAATTTCCAGTTGCTGCAATATTTGAAAATTTCACACCTCTAAATAATCTATATCATGAAAATTGCTTTAAATATAGACTATCACAAAAATGGATTTCCCAAAGTTCTACCACCATTTCCCTTAAATATTAAAGAAGTAATATTGGTGGTATTCCTAAAAATAAGATACCAAAATTCCATCATTATCATCTATATAAGATTTACATTTAATATATTTTTCAATGTTCTTCTTGTAATGTGGAGTAATGTTGATAACGTTGTGAACATTTTTCTACTTGAATTTCTTGGTGCAACTCAATTATGATTTTGTTGAAAGTGTCTTCGATATCAAGGTTTCTTGATTTTATAAATGAGCAGAAAAAATAAATACATTGTTATATACATTATCATCTTCATTTGCATGTTTAGAATTTTCAAATCCCAACATCTTTGCAACCTCATTCAATTTTATGTGTTTTGCCAATTTATCTCATATTTTACTCTGTTATAATTAATTGTTGTTCCAATAATAGGTTAATTATATAGATAGATTGTTCTATCATTTTCTATAAAAACATCCTTGAATTTCTCATTTTTGTTTACATTATGAAATATCCAAAGAAAATATGGAGAGGCGGGAGGGGGAGGGGTCATTTTTGGCCCTGAAGGAAAAATGGTGTTGTAGGGTACCTTTCTCTTTGGAAAGGCCTGGAGCTTGCTTCAGAACTAGGAATTAAGAAGTTAATCATCTTCATGGATTCTTTATTAGTCATTCTCTAGTTCACTAAGGTGAAAAAGACAATTAGTTCTCTATATCCTCCCTTAATGTTTAGGATCTAGGCTTCTTTGACAAATTTTGAATAGGTGAAATTTTATCACATTGTTAGAGATCTAAATTATAATGTTGATGAATTAGAAAAAACATGAGCCAATATGATTCAAGGGATAACAGAAGTTAATACAAAATTAATCCATTCTCTAGTTCCATAAATGAATCCATATGATTACACTTTAAGGATCATTGGGGAGAAATCTTTCTTCCTCATTCCCTAGATTATGGTTTTTCTTGGATACTCAAAACACTCCTAACATTGTATTATTTTGCATCATCATGCCCATCTCTGATCTCTTCTTTACATGGATCTTCATATGTGGTTTTTTATGGCAAACAAGTGGCTACCTCTCTTGGCTTTCCTCACTCTCTACTGTCATATCTATTTAGCTATTCATGCCCTCGCATTGTTGTTCTTCCTCTTGGTTCTAGAGCTATTCATGGAAAGTATGAAAATGAATTTAATTTATTTATCCCACATGAAATTTAAGTCACTTCTCTTCTGTCCTGGTGATATTTTCACTGCAATACCAGATCAATGGTGTAATAGCCCTAGTCAAAAAATCCATGTAATAAAGTTAATAAAGGAAAAATAAGATCATGGTCATGGGACATGTATTCCACGTAGAATGTTGGACAAAACATCCTAGTGTGGGCGTTCATTTGGTTTATTATGGCTAAGGGAAATTGACAAAGGCTTTGAAAAGGAAAAATAACTTATTTATGAAAATAATGGAAATTAGGGGGAAAGGGAAATGAAAGTTCACAGGTTGCATGTGAGGAGGAAAATGAAGGAAAATAATGGAAAATTAAAGAAATTAGAGGTCTCATTGATAAAAAGGATTTTGAGGGTTAGTTCACAGCTTTTGTTAGTGTTATCTTTTGTTTGTTCACTTTGAGCTCTCTCTTCATTTTCTCTACTCTCACATACTCTTGCACACTTAGAGTTTCCTTGAAGAACTCTAGCATTGGATCAAGGAAGCAAAGGAAGGACAAAGAAGGCAAAGGGAAGCAAAGATCAAGTAAGAAAGAGTGAGATCAAGCAGATACAATAGGATTACTTGTAGGTATTGAGTTGCATTTATGATTTCCATGCTAGTTTTAGCATGCATGGTACATGCATGTGTGTATTTGGTTCTCTTGTTCTCATTGGCATGAGTTTTTCCAAGTGTGATAGTGGTTTTGAACCTTGCCTTGCCATTTTTGGACAACCATGGTGTGATGGCGCCTCTCTTACTTAGTTGAGATGGACTATCGAATGGTTTCAAAATTAACTGAGGTGGTCTCAGGAGAAGAACACAAGGCCTAGGAATCCCTAGACTGGTGAAGGTTGGACTGTGGTAAAGTTAGATTGTGTATACCTCGTTGGGCCTAGGAATCCTCGACTGGTGAATGGCGGGATATATGGTAAATCCTAGAGGTGTATGCCATTGTTAGGCCTAGGAATCCTTGACCGTTGAATGGCAAGATATATGGTAAATATTAGAGGGTGGAGTCGCGTTGGGTTTAGGAATCCTCGACCGGTGAATGGTGGGATATACCATAAATCTTAGACACTGGAGATGGATAAATTCCTCATGGTTTAGATTGAGAGATCCAAAGGTATCCATGCTTGTTAGGGCCTAGTGATTCCTAACCAATATATGGCGGGATTGCAGTAAAGCCTATATTTTAAGTTTATTGTTTGGGCCTAGGAATATCTTGGTGGATTGTGGTAAAGCCTAAGGAAGCCTTGATTGGTTTTTTTTCTAGTCCCACATTCATGCTTGGAATGTAGCACATGGGTGATTAGTTGAAGAAATATTTGGTTCAACCTAACCTATGGTCGAGTGGTATGTGGAAGTCCCTGAAGTTTCATTTTCCATATGTTATTGAGAGCTCCTTTCCTCTTGTGTATTAGGTGTAAATGTGCTTGCTATTATGTGATTTTAATGGTTGTTATATCATTGTTATTCTATTGGTTCTATTTTGGTTTATAAGCATGGTTTATGATAGACTTGAGTTATGGATCCCATCATGTTTTGATTAGTAGATGAAATGTTAATGAATGCATGACCTAATAGATGAAATTGTATCTATTATGAGAGTGCAATAGACCTTCTTGATGATTCTCCTATAACTATGAAGTCCCTATGCTTAGATGTGTTTAAATGACCTGTAGATTACATGTTCATGATGTGTTTGATGGAATGTTTTTCATGTCTAGGCCTTGTCATATTAGGTCCTTCTTCAAGTTTTTCATTAGAGGCCTTACCATCATGTTATTTATCATTTCGAAAAGTTTCATAAAGTTATGGGCAGAGGCTTGAGTCTTGGCCCTAAAAAGTGGCTTAGAACCCAGGGTCGCAGGCATAGAATTGCCTGGAAAAGTCTATAATCGCATGGATGAAAGCTTGTGCATGCGACTAGAGGGTTTCATCTACATGGAGGGCTTGTCATCAGTGCGACTGGGGCTCTATATCAGCTAAACAAAAAGTTTTCTCATGGGTTGAGCACCTGGAAGGGTTTGCTAGCTCCTTAAGGTCTTCTAGCATCTGAGGAAGGTTAGATTGGCCTTATCTTGTCGATTCCACTTCCTTAATAGTACCTGGGGAGTTAAATCACATCATAGTAACTCTTTGTCACATGTTTACCTCAGTCGGTTAGAATGGTTAAATGTTTGAGGAGGGCCTTACAGAGTGGTATGAGAGCAGGTTTCATTCTCTTTAGGAGGTATCTGATTTTTGATCTCTTTGGGTGATATGTGATAGCACATAATGGTACGAGAGAAAGGTTCAACCCTTGGACTAAATGGGCAGAATTTGGTAGTCATGCATGCATGTAGGTTGTATATGTGCTTGTTATGTATGCATAGTGATGGTCATTGTTACAATTGTGTTGTCATGTAGAACTTGATGATGTTTTTGTTGGGATGTATTGTCATGAATGGTTATGGTTATGAATGCATGGTAGGTGAGGCATGCATCGAGGTGGTCATTATGTAGTTTGTGTCATCATGATGTTATTTGTATGTTATGATGTTAATGTGTTGTCTGAGATAGAGCAGGAAAAGTAGATTATCAAAGCGAGGTTGTAGAAATAGACTTTGGGGTAAGAGAAGATCATCATATAGGCTTGTATGTTGGGCATGTAGGTATGTTGGTTAATGGTTTTTATAAGAATTAAGGTTATTCACATGCCTATCATTATATTTTTTGTTATGGTTATATGCATCATAGATGCTAGTTCATGAGTGTGGTCATATCCACATGTGTTGGATAGTCATGCATGTTAGTAACTTATTTTCATATCCATTGTGATCATATACATGATGACTATGGTCAATGCACTTAAGATATTGATGTTATATGTATCATGCTAATCAAGATTGGTCTGTGTAGATGGTTATGGTTATGATATTTAGGTATAAGTTGATATATTTGTGATATTATGTTGTACTAGTCTAGACTAACTTGGGTAGATGTGATAGCCTCCCCTGAGATATATTGAGGCATGTGTTTGATTATGTCATCTACTTGGTTTATATAACATGATATGTTTCGGGGTTGTTTCAAAATTTGATTAATTGCATGATATGAGTATGTGTCTATAACACTATATGAAGGAATGATCTTGTTTTACAATGATTGTACTAACACATATTCGATGAGATAACGGATATGTACTTGAGTGTAAGTGGGTGCTAGTTGTAGTATTATGATTAATGATTGTGAGTTGATTATGACATGGTTGTTAGTCTTGGTATAGGTTGATTTCAAATTAAAAAACATGATGTTTTGATCTTTCGGACATGTGACTAACATGTGTGAACAAGTTGCAGGGGCAACATTCTTGGCATTAGCGTGAGAAGGTAACAATTGATTTGTTTATATAACTAACAGCTGGGTGATGTAACAGTACATAGTAAGACTCAATTCCAACAAGAAAGGAATTGGGTGAGAATTCCTTTGGCTATGTTTGGAAACCACAATTCTAAATGAATGAGTTCTTTGAATACGAGAAGTCTTCTTAACCCTGATTTTCTCTGACAATATGTGAATATGTATTATATTCATGAACATGTACGTGATGGGTATAAAAAATAGTTTCTAGGTATGGATGTATTTGTCAAGGAAAATGGAGTCCCTTGAGAGATGATATATGTACGTGTTCAGTTACAAGTCAATGTGTTAGGTACAACAAGGTAAGGTAACTAATATATTGTTATGCTTATTTATGCACTGACAATTATGTGTTTATGGGAGTATGATGTAGGGATTGCATGGCAAAAGAGATTGACATGAAATCTTGGAGAAGGCTCAAGTTGATATTTCCCTTGGAAGCAATGTGAATCCATAGAGTTGAGTCATGGTGTTTGTTTTTATTTTTTTTCTCTCAATGCTTTGTGGTTTTTTTGTTCTTGATTTGTAGTTTTGTCCACTTTGTTTGTGGTGTCATATTGCTATTGTTTTTTCATGGTTTTCTTCTTGTTTGCATGTTTTTCTTGCCTTTTGTTTTGAGGGCCTTGGGAATTGGTTGGGGAAAGAGGAAATTTAATGGAGCTCAAGGGAAGCTTCCTAAAAGCCAACAGTTAATGTAAGACTCAGATGAAGCTCGGTGCATAAGTAAGGGTAGTTGAAGGAAAGAGTATGAAAATTGGTTGGATTGGTTGGGTCCATTGGGATAAATAGACAATGGTAGAATAGCCATGAGAAAATTAGTAGGAAAGATAAAGTAAATGGATTTGAGGCATCATATGCCTTGGCTATGTTGGGAACTGTTGTTCTCCATGTTTTGCATGGATAAAGGAAGTTATATTAACCTTAACCTTATGATATCTGGTAATTATGTTATGATTATGTCTATATGGGATATATGTATGTATGTATGTTGTTGTCTAACAGGGTTGTCAGGGATCATAAATGTTTTATGCTGACGTTTATATGTGTATATGCATGTATGTATTTCATTGTATGGCAAGTTCATCAAGAATCATTCTTTTGGAGGAATGATTGCTTATGTAGGTGAGTGGCATGAAGAGGTTCATGGTTTATGAGGAATCAAGTGGGAACAGTAATCTTGAAAGCTCTACAAGGTCAATATCATGTGGATATGAATTGATATTATATGCTTGTACTATGCCTATGTTTATGTTATGGATAGGTAATACTAAGGGATACATCAGTAGAATGGAAGTAGTGTGATCGGTGGCATGCTGGAATAAGCATGAATTGTGGAAAGAAACTAGAAGAAAGGTTGATTGGTAAAGGCAGTGTGGTCTCTAGATGTGCAGTACTATTGTTGTATATATGTTGTACATGTTGCACCTGTGATGTTGTGTGCATGCGTTGTTGTGTATATATGGCGTTGTGTGCATGTTTTCTATGCAGTGTTGTGTACAAATGGTGTTGTGCATGTGTTGGATATGCGATGTTACGTACATATGTTGTTTTGTGGATATGGCAAGGTGTGCATGTTTTGCATATGCTGCTATGTACATGCGATGTTGTGTGTATGATTGTACATGTGGTGTTGTGTGCATGTGGTGTCTTGTAAATGTTATGCATGGGGAGTTGTGTGTGTGTGGTGTTGTGTACATGCCTTGCATGTCGTGTTGTGTACATGTCGTGTTAGGTACATGTGGTGTCATGTACATGTCATGCATATAGTGTTATGTAAATGTGGTGTTGTGTGTATGTTGTGCAAGTGGTGTTCTGTACACATTATGGAGGTGGTAGTATTGTAGAAGTGGTATTGTGTGCATGTCGTACATGTTGTGTTGTGCACATGTGGTATTGTTTGCATGTCGTACATGTTGTGTTGTGCACATCTGGTATTGTGTGCATGTCGTACATGTTGTGTTGTATACAAGTGGAACTATGTTATGTTTATTAGGTGGTCATTGTATCGTGACATGTGTATTTGTTGTGTTGTACTCTGTGTATGTAAATGTATTTTGTTGTACACCAGGTGTAGGTGTATGTATTGTGTCATACACTGGGTGAAGATCTATGTGTTGAATTGTATGATGGATATAGGTGCATGTATTGTATGGTGATGTGTGTCATGTGTGGTTTTATGTGTGTGATTCACACTATGTGTATGCGTGCATAAATGAAGAGAAGGAATTGGGAAATTTTTGGGTGTGGAAACAGATCTGATGTGCATACAGAAAGGACAAAGAATAAAGGTATAAGCTAAGGCCGATTGAAGGATAAGTATTGGTATTTTATTTAATTTTTAGTAAGCATGTGGTCTATGACTTTGGTTATGATGTTACATGTTATCTATGATTTTGATTATGATGGTTGTGCTTTGAGCTAACCGGATGTGATATGTTTATTCATGATGATTTGATCAAACAACTAGTTTGACTTGTTGTGATCGAAAGTAAACATAATTGAAAGTGTACCTTATTAACGGGCCACCGAGGAGGTATGATGTGAATTTATTTGAATTTATTTTGAATCTAATGAAAATTATGTGTTTGGTAAAACAAAGCATGAAAATTCCTGGTTGGGTGGCTGGAACTGGCAGCAACAATGTTAGCAACAACAATGAAAGGAATTGGAACAAGAAGTAATATGTTGGTAAAGCACTTCAAAAGCAGGGTCATTGTCGGAAACTGGTACCCAATATTTTCCATTGATTGCCATGAGCATGTTATGACTAGTATGATGGTTTTGAGGTAGGTATATGCCTTGGTGGTTTGATCTTCTTATGCAAGGAAGCATTTCCAAGGGATGGATCACCAGGGAACTTGGAAGGTGAGTGACTGCACATAAGAGGGTGACCAGATTACCCGAGGGACTGTGTAGCAGAGAAGGGAAGGTTGGGAATGGATTTGTTTTTATCATTATAATTTCCATATGGAATCAAATGCACATTGGGAGTGTGCCCTGGAATAATGATCCGGTAATTGTAGCGTTGGATGCAGGTTTGATTTTGATAGTGAATTCTGGACTTCCTGGGAAGGAGGTGAATCCTAGTACTACTTTTGAGGGTGTAGGTGTGAGCCTCTAGATTCCCTTATTGTTGATGCAGGTATCATAGCCTTTTATTTGTTGGTTGAGAAAATGCGCATATGTGTATATTATTGTAAATATTGTACCGAGTTGTATTATAAATCTCCATAGATAGTATGTATATTTGTTGGTTGAAGAAAAATTGCATGAGTATATATGTGGTTATTATTGCAAAGACTATAATGAGTTGTGTTATAAAGCTCCAGTAAATAGTATGATTGTATGCCTTCAATAGGTTTTTCATTATAAGTATTGCAATGAGCTAAGTTGTAAAGCTCCATCAAAAGTATGTTTTTTTCAATGGTCTTGTTGGTTGTAGGTGTCATTGAACACTAAGGATGTCATTCCCCAAAGGGGGAGGGTTCTATAACAACCCTGGTAAAAAATCCATGTAATAAAGTTAATAAAGGAAAAATAAGACCATGCTCATGGGACACATATTCGAAGTTGAATGTTGGGAAAAACATCCTAGTGTGGGTGTTAATTTGGTTTATTATGGCTAAGGGAAATTAGCAAAGGAAATGGAAAAGGCTTTGAAAAGGAAAAATACATTAATTGGAATTTTATTTATGAAAATAATGGAAATTAGGAGGAAAGGAAGGTGAAAGGTCATAGGTTGCATGTGAGGAGGAAAATGAAGCAAAATAATGGTAAATTGGAGAAATTAGAGGCCTCATTGATAAATAGGATTATGAGGATTAGTTCACAACTTTTGTCAGTGTTAGCTTTTGCCAATTTAGTTTTGAGGTCTCTATCCATTCTCTCTACTCTCACATACTCTTGCACACTTAGAGTTTTCTCGAAGCACTATTGCATTGGATCAAGGAAACAAAGGAAGGACAAAGAAGGCAAAGGGAAGCAAAGATCAAGCAAGGAATAGCATGATCAAGTGACTACAATGGGATTACTTGCAGGTATCGAGTTGCATGTATGTTTCCGTGCTAGTTTTGGCATGCATCATACATGCATGTGTGTATTTGGTTCTCTTGATTTCATTGACATGGGTTTTTTTGGGTGTTAAAGTGGTTTTCATCCTTGCCTTTTGCGTTTTCAAACAACCATGGTGTGATGGGGTCTTTCTTACTTGGTTCAGCTGGATTGTCGAATGGTTTCGAGACTAAGTGAGGTGGTCTCAAGAGTGTTAGCACCTAAATCTACCTTAGGCTGAAGGAAGGCAAAATTCAGGGTAACCACAAACCACACTTAGTCTGGTAGCTAGCCCTACCAGAACAGGAGAGGGCTCTCTCTGAGTCACACTCAGTGAATAGATAAACGAAACGGTTTGAGATGACTTACAGTGAAATATTGATCTTAGGCTAGTAAGTGAATATGGATACAAGAAGTGATTTTTTATGAATGACTGAGTTTCTGGGATGGTATGGGACCAACGGACAACAATGAACAGAGAATTTAATACAAAGGCACAAATTACTTCATGAGGCAAGATAGGCGGAAAGTCTAGCAATTTAGTTTGAAATAACACAGAATGGAGAGATTTCTTAGGAGAGTGAAAAGGGCATAAGTACATGAATCCTTTTCAATAGAAGAAAGAACACTGAACATGAAATTTTCCCACAGGCAGAGCAATAAAAATGAATTCTAGCTTATCTAACTTAGAAAATTTCACTGGAAATGAATATGAAATGAACTGTGAAACATAACGAATCACACCCAATATATTCAAGAATCACACCCAATATATGGGCTGGGAGAAAGCCCCTGGTAGCCCCTGTTGGCCCACTCGTTCATCGGAGGACGGGTGGTTAGGCTCCCCAAAGGAATGGTTCATTCAGCATGTTTTGTTGTTAGGCTCCCCAAAGGAATGGTTCATTCTGACCAAAGGAATGGAGGTCATTTGTTAGGCTCCAAAGGAATGGAGGGGTGCAAAGGAACAATGGAGCCCTCGGTGATTATTCAACCAGTGATCCCGTCCCGTTTCATTTCTTCTCCCAACCAGCAGTAACTCTTATCCAGCCATCTAGTCATCCAGCCTTGGGTTCTCCCGGCTTCAGGTTCTCCTAGCCAACGTCACGTTCTAGCATCCACGGGTTCAACCAGCCACCCGACACATTTGCCACACTCACAACCACATGAGTCTTATGAAACAGAGCCGCTGCCTTTCATTAATCCTCTATCAAAATAGACAATGAAGAAACAATGTTTCTTTCCCACAGTCTCCCAGAAATTACAAGCCAACCAACCCTTTTCAAATAGTTTGCATACAATATACAGAATGTGCCATGAGGAAATAGAACGACCAAGAGTTGGGGAGTTTGTCGAATCATTACAAAATGGAGATGGAAAGCCAACCATTAGCTACAGGTGCAGCGTTACAAAGATGACAAATGGCTTGGGTGACTGTTTGCCTTCCTTTGCCACTTGGATAGAAACCAATCTGGAGTGAAAATACTTTAAAATTTGCCTTATGTGCCAAAAAAGTGAAGTGTAGATGAGCGGCCCCACTTGTAGAAAGTCGTGAATCGAAACGGAGGTGAATTTGGACTTTTTCTCTATATGTGTCGCGCCCAATTCTATATGCACCACTTTGGAGGCCGTTTTTAGGTACCTTCAAGAGTCCAAAATGTGCCCAAGTGTTCTTTTTGGAAAGGTTGGCTTGTCTACTTTCCAACCCAAGTGGAATTTCTGAATTTGGTGCTCATTTTCCCCTCCAAATCTTCATTCTCCCAAGACTGCCTCCTGTGTGTCAAAATAGGGGCAGAGAGGTCATTTTTTGGGTGTTTTTTGACCTCCTGGAGACTCAAATCATGCCCAAAATTCTTTTCCAAGCACCAGTAGTCATGATTTTGCATGCTAAATCCAAAAATGCAAGCCATTTGTCATTTGGAGCTCCCAATCCTAAGCGCCGCGCCACGTGGCGCATAGGGAGAAAAAACCTGTGTTGTGACCAAAATTTTGCCATGTGACCAAAATTGCCCCAAATTTCTTGAAATTTGGGCTGGAGGTTCTCTAAGAGGCACTATGCTGGGCCATGGAGGCTTCAGCCAAGATTCGAAGTCGATCTTTCTCTTTTTGCCTCCTTTGTCTCTTTGTTGCTCTGCTCAATTTTGCCTTCAAGCTCCTTATCCGTGCCTTTGAACTCATGTTTCGTGCCCTATAATGATAAACCATCCGCCTCAGTATGGTTTTGTCTCTGTCGGCCTTCTCTAGCAGTCTCTCAAGGTGGATGTTGATGCACTCGAGCCAAGACTCACGGTCATTGTTAATCTCTTGCTCCAAGGTAGTGAGCTTGATCCTCCTTTGTTGGGTAGCTTGTCGATTCTCATGGATGCTTTGCAGCTCCATGATCTCATGCTAGTCCTCAAGCTGCTTGTTCCTCTACTCCAAATACCTGATGATCACTTTGGCCCTCTCCAAATTGAGTGACAAGTCTTCGATCTCCGTGTTCTGCTCTTGGATGGTCATCCTAAGTCTGGCACTCTCCACATCTGCATCATCATCCTGAATGAGGATGAAGTCGTCCTCCTGTTCACCTGATGGCCCCTCATCATGCATGGACTTCTTGCCCTTGTCCTGTACCTATGTCGTTGATGCCAGAAGCAAGGCCCCTTCCACCCTAGGTGGAGATAACACTCGCTTCACTGCTGCAAACAAGTGCCTACTACCTCTCTGATATGTAATGAATATTGGCATAGTAGTGGTCTCATGGCGCTCATACTGATGAGAAGGACCACCTATCTCATGCTCTACCTCTGATAGTACCTGTGAAGTGCTAAAGAGGTCACAGGAGATGAAGTCCTCCCAAGCAATGCCCTGCAATCCCAACTAATGATCCACCAAAATCCGGATAAGAGCAAAGTGATAAACGTTGTTAAGTTGCTGCTGAGGGGTTTTATGTTGCATGAAGGTGTTCATCCTCTCTATGTTCCTGCATATGAAAAATGGGAGGTTCATCATCCCCACCCTGGTAAAGTGCATGAGCAACCTGATGTGGTAGGCATATAGACGAGAGAACCTCCCCTCACAGCTGAAGTACTTCATGATCAATTTCATGAGTGGAGCATACTCATCTTTCAAATATCTGAATGGAAAGACTCTTGTGAGTTGCCTCAAGAATCTGGCCTTAATGTGAGGCTCATAGTGTTGCCTATCCACCTTCTTTTTCTTGTGCCACTGTTCTCCAACATTTGGTATGTCGGTTGCCATTGAGATAGTTTCGGGTGTCAACATGAAGGTGAGCCTAGCCAAGATAGACTGACCTCCATGTAGGTGAAGCACAAAAAGACGGGCCAACTCATGATGAACTCTAACATTAGCCACCCTTTGACAAAATTCAAAACATGATAGATGCTAGAAGCATCACATAGCAAGAGGGTAGGCCTATAGTTCTGTGAGGGTGGTTGGCTCATCCCTAACATGTTTGCACTCTTGTGATGTCTCCTGGGAGCCTATTCTTCCGAGGATGAATCACTTTGTGTCTCCATCTCATACTCTGATTAATGCTCAGAGGCCATGAATGTTGTGTGTATTGAACTTGGGCTACCCTTTGATGATGGTGTGAAACTAGGTGTTGTTGTGATATCTGCCACCAAGGGGAACAATGAAAAAGGGAGTATTAGGAGGGGAGTAATATGATGGAAATAGGGGTTATGGGGAGAAGTTTGTTTAGGGATATGTAGCAGGTTTGGGTATTTGATAGGTTAGGGTTTTGGGGTTTTGATAAGGTAGGGTTTTGGGGTGTTAGGTTGACAAATAAGAGGAGAGGATAGGGAATAGGGTTTGATAGTGTTTTAGGGTAGGGATAATAGGAAAAATGAGAAAGGGAGGATAGGTAAAAATGGTAGGAAAGCAGAGCCTTGGCATCAAGACCACAATTATACAACCCTAGCCACCATGGTTTTGATGTTTTTTGAGTGGTTGATTTTATGAGTTTTGTGGCAGTTAAACATAGCCATGAACCACCATATCATTCATAAAATTTGATGAGAAAGCCGTGATATAGAGCCTACCTGTCAATTTGAGGGGTTTCACAAGCAATTTGAGGCAATTTGGCACGATTTTGGGCCTTTGTGGATGTGCGTTGCACGCCAAACCCAGTGCACCGCACCCTCTATGTGCATCGCGCCCATTGAAATTTTGCACTGTGGGGTGGTTCTGTGTGCACTGCGCCCTGTGTGTGTGCCACGCCCCTCTGAGTGTGCGCCGCGCTCTGGAAACTGCCTCCAACTCACTCCAAACACACACTTTGCCTGTCAAATACTTTGCTATGTTACTCAATGAACTTGATTTGCACAATGACTTTGATTTTGGTGGAAACTTGTATATAAAGGCTTTGAAGTCATGGATTTAATTTTTTCCTCTTCAAAAACCCATTTTGCTAATGTTGTGTTTTGACACTTTTTCACTGACTTAAAGCAATACTGAATTTCACTTTTCCCTTTGAAATTTTAGCTCAAATGATGAAATTTTCGGCACTCTTTACAGGGATTGCATGACAGGGCATTTGGCCATGGGAACCATGACTACACCTTAAGAAATCAACTGATGAATTTTTTGAAAATTTTATCACAAATGACACTGTTTGACTTTTCTTCAAAACAGAGTTTGAAGAACAGTCGAAGTCTATCAACATGACGATGAAACTCTCTTAATCATAACTTTGTAAGGGCCTCACTCTGGCCTGCATGGCTTTGGTTGAAGACCAAATTGATTAATCCCTAGACCTAATGATCAAAAATGGATTTTGTCCATTAAAGGACCAGACCTTGACTGTCATGGATTTTAGTGATCATTGACAAAAGACTTGAGCCAGCAAGAGCCAGACATGAGGGGAAATGACTAGCATGACCTTTTCCGTCAGATTATGGCATGCCCCTAGCAGAATGCAGCTGGGTGAATGGAGCAGGACTCCTAAAATTGAAATGCATAAAGAGTTTTGATCTCTAACGGAGGACTGACCAGATCGACTCTAACATTGGCTCCAATGGGCGATGGTAACTCCTTGGAGGTGCCAAGAACAGCAGATCTCTGGAAGAGCTAGACAGTGCCTTCGTCCATTGGGCTATGGAGTCATTATTTCAACAAACAACGCAAGACTCTGACTCATTTATGAAACTGGAATGACCAAAAACTGACTCAAACTTGACATTGAAATGACTTGAAGATGAACTTGACAAACTCAAACCAAACTGAAATAAAAATGGTATTTACAATGACAGTGGAAGCAGTGGTAATAATCTCAGAAATGGTACCGCTTGAGTAGTCGACCATTGATCGGCCCTCCTGGACAGTCTTCTCTATTCATTTCCTTCAGAAGAAAAGCATTCTGACCCCGATATGCTGCAATTTTAAAGGTACCTTTCCAGAGGTTCTCAAACTTACCGTGCTTACCTTTTTCCTCATTCCTTGCATCCCACTTCAGCACCACATCATCCAACTGAAATTTGTCCACCTTTGCCTTTCTGTCATAAATTTTCTTGATCTTCTCCTGCAATTTGGATGTATTCTTGAAAACTTCTTCTCAGGTCTGTTGCAAGTGTACCATTTGATTCAACCTTCTCTACATGGGATCTTCTTCACTGCCGACTTCCTGAAGAAGTTTGACTACCGGGGCAATGAGAGAAGTAGGAAATACTGTATCAACTCCATAAACAAGCTCAAACGGTGACATACCAATGGATTTCTTCTGACTGACCTGATCTTCCCAAAGTGCATTGACCAACCTCTTATACCAGCTCTTCTTGTTTATTTCCAGCAGCTTCTTGATGATGTTGACCATTGATTTGTTCGAAGACTCTACCAATCCATTGCCTTACGAATGATAGACAGTTGAGTGACCCAAAATGATGTGATATTTATGACAAAACTCTACCATCCTTTTTTATTTGAAAGTTGTTTCATTATCAGTGATTAACTTATTCGGGCAACCAAAGTGAGACAAGATGTTATTTTCAAGGAATGAAATGATTACCGCATATGTAGCTTGTCTGGTGGGAATTGCCTCGATCCATTTCGTGAAATAATCTGTCGCTGTGAGGATCCATCTATGCTGACCAGAAGAAGCGGGATGAATTGCGTCAATGAAATCCAGTCCCCATTGCTGGAAAGGAGCACTCACCTCTATAGGCTTAAGTGGTAAAGGCTATAACTTCTGGTTTCCTTCAAAAATCTGACACTTATGACAACGCTTGACCATCTTATATAAATCAGCAAACAATTTAGGCCAATAGTACCCTGCTATTAGAATTTTATTTGTTGTTGACTTCCAAAAAAGGTGACCACCACAGTCTCCTTGGTGGCAGTCCTCCATGGCCTTCTTTGCTTCCTTTTCCACCAAACAATTTAACAGGACACCACTGGGATCTTTCCAATACAGTGCAGAATTTATAATGCAAAACTTGGCACCCTTCAACTTGAGTGTTCTTGCTTTATTTCTAGTCATGCCGGGTGGTGGTGACAAATTTTTAAGCACATATATGATATCTAAATACCATGGAGAAAGAGCAAACATTTCAGATACCTGAATTTACGATCCTTCCTCATTCTCACCAGACATAGCAACGATCAGATTTATGTCCAAGGCGTGCAAGTTTGACTCGGCCATTAACTTTGCCTATCCCTGTCCTTTAACCAGCTTTGTGGGCTTTATTTCCACGTCATATTCCAGCAAGGATGCAATCCGCTTGCCTCGTCTTCCTTCCGGATCGGTCTGCACTAAAACATCTTAGACAGCAGCATTAGGAACATAGGCCAAAATAGGAGAATGTAGAATATATACCCGGAAACCTTTCAACACTTTCACAAGTGCAAGGGCTTGCTTCTCAATGAAGTTGTATTTTAAGGCTGCATCTCTTATAACTCTACTGAAGAATGCAATGGATCTTTCGTGATCATCTCTTTTCTGCAATAACGCCACTGCCATAGTATGCTCCGAAGCAAATGCAAACAATATAAAATCCTGAGTGTAGTCCAGGCTGACTAGAACTGGAGCTGAAGAAAGAGCCAATTTGACCAAATTGAAAGATTTTACAGCCTCTCCTGTCCATTTCACTTGGTTGTCCTTCTTAAGCATGTTTGTCATCTCTCTTAGATGCTCAGCAAGATTAGGTATAAAGCGGCGTAGAAAATTCATTTTACCATTGAAAGATTGTATCTCTTTCTTATTCTGGGGCAGATCGATTTGCTGAATTACTTGCACACGTGCTGGGTCAACACGAATGCAATCTTTTGAGATAATGTGCCCGAGTAGTTTTCCTTCCTCCATGGCGAACAAGCTCTTCTTCGGATTCAGCAACAAGCCATATTTACTACACTTTTGGAAGACAGTTTTTAGATGGTACATGTGCTCTTCATCAGATTTGGAAAACACCATCAAATCATCCAGGTACACAACCAAAAAGACATCCTTCTCATTTACAAAAGCCAAGTCCATTGCACGCTGAAATGTGGCACCCGCATTCTTCAAACCAAAAGGCATTTTAGCGTAATGAAAAGCACCCCATGGAGTGGTGAACGTTGTTTTGTCTCGGTCATCTTCATGGACAGAAACTTGGTTATATCTGGAATAACCATCAAGTAGTGACATACGAGATTCTCCCACTACTCGCTGAAGTATATGGTCCATTTTGGGTAGTGGATAGTTGTCTTTCAATGAAACTTTATTGAGATTTCTAAAATCAATGCATAAGCGAATCTCACATGTCTTCTTTCGTACGGGCACCAAGTTAGAGATCCAATCCGAAAATCTGATGGGCACAATGATCCCTGATTTCTACAACCTATTTATCTCCTTTTCAATAGATGGCAACAACTTTGGATTTAGTCTTCTCAACTTCTGTCTGAATGGTTTTTGATTGGGCTTGATGGGTATAGTGTGCTGAATTATGTTGGTATCGTATGTCTTTAAGTCAAAATATTCCCAAGCAAACACATCTGCAAATGAAGACAATAAACTGATATATCTGTCCTTGATCTTTGCTGGTAATGCTTTGACAATTTTACCAATTTAGGATTAGCAGTTGTTCCAATATTGACCTCTTCCACACCCTTCTCCGTTGGCTGCAATGTTGGCTTGCGGGCTACATCATCTTGATTAAAGAGTTCTTCTAAAGGTATCAAGCCTTTAGGAATAACATTATTCTTAACCTGCAACACGTCCATTTCATTGATCTGCACCTCATATGTAACATTACCTTTGCCATCATCATTTTCTACATCAATTGAGGTCTCTTTGAACTTGCCTTTGTTTTGCAGAAAATCATCAATCTCCTCATCATCTTGGAAAACTCGCCAATATCTCTGATTGTCTGGAACAGTTGGACGATGCTTGGCATGGATTTCGAATTTATTGCTGGAGTTCATTGGGATTTTCAAACTACTTGCTGCCTTGGCAAGAGCATCAGCAATACCATTTTGTATACGAGACACACATGTCAAGGTGTATTCTGAAAATAATTTTAGGATGTCTAGAACTACATTACGATATGCCTGCATCTTAGGATGCTTTGCTTGATATTCGCCTTTGACCTACTTGATCACCAATTCGGAGTCGCCATATATTGAAATCCTCTTAGCATTCAAATTTCTTAGAATCTTTAGGCCAGCAATCAGAGCTTCATACTCAGCTTCATTATTTGAACAATCAAAAGCCAACTTGTAAGAGCATACCTGCATGTTACTAGGGACTTTGTTAGGGGCAGAGAAAGGACTGCGTACCCAAATTCCAATTCCAGCGCCATCATTTCCCACTGCTCCATCGAAATCCATGGTCCACAAACCTTCTTCCTCTTGAAAGTGCTAGAAATCTGTTTGTTGTGCCTTGTCTGCTTGTTGTACATTACTTTCAGCTGATTGCCCAACGGTGTTTTGCTGTTCTTGTCCTTCTTTCTTTAAAACTCCTCTGAAATTTTCTGTTATTTCCGAAATATCATCTGCTTCTACTAACTAACTATCGATATCATTGAAACTATCAGAATACAAAAAAAAAGACTCTAAATCTGTATGTACATAATTAATCGGATGATTTATTGGTTTCTCCTTGCTTGTGATCATGTATTTCATTTTTTGTTCCCGATACAATTTCCTCATTTGGCCAAACAGGGGATTGTTGCATAGGAGAAATCTAGCTGTATGTCTTTCAGTTCGCTACCTCAAGACCTGGAAAGTGCATACCAAACCTGGAGGCATTTCTGCTACAACAACATCCATCAAACATTCTTCATTGGGGTCTGATCCAGACTCAAACCAAGTCTTGATGAGTCCTATACATCTTACCGCTGGAATCAAAGAATAGAGATCTTGTATTGTTGGGTTGTCCAGACCAAGCTTATCCAGATAGCCTGGGCAGAGATTGTGAGTAAGCTCTGAATTGAACATCATTATGTAACACAAAATATGCAATCTTAACTGATATAAAAAGGTGGCACATCACTATCAGGAGACTCACCATTCGATGCTGGCCCAAAAATCATTTCAGGTTGATCATCTTCGACATTCACCATATCGGACATTGGGTCCAAATTCAACATTTTAGATACTTGACCTCTATAACAGCTATTCCTCATTATTTTAGTCAAGGGAATGGATACTTTCAATTTAGAAATCTCATTCTCTAAATTAAAAGCGAGAATATTTTCTACCTCTTTGACTGGGATTTCTTTCCTTTCCTTTTCTTTCGATGCAACTTGCTGATGTGATTGTTCTACTAATGGTGATTTTCTGCTATCCGGGTCCACCACCTCCTTTCCTTTCCTTTGTGCCGCTGATGAATCATTATTTGATGCCTCAACATCCTTCCTTTTCTGAATGGTTTGACCAACACATCTCTTTTTCTAAGTGAATATCGTTGTTGCTGGGTGGACAGAGCATTCATATAGCCTCTTTGGTACTCATCTGATTCTTCCTCCAAGATGGTATCATTTGCTAGAATGAAATCTATGTCTTTGTGTACAGCTGAACTTTCTGCATACTCCTCATCCTCAGTGAGATAAATAGGCAAATCATCGGGAGTAAAGAGGTGGTTTTCTTCACCTATTATTCCCGTCCTCATCTGACTGGTCCATGCACAAAATTTTGCTGCAAAGGTGTTTGTACTGGCTATTATGTTGTCTGCACTTGGGCTCGCTGATCTCTCTGTCTTATTCTATATTGTGGTTGTTGCTGACCACGAAAGTTAGGATTTCTAACTTGTGGCTCAGGATTGTCAAGTTTCACCCTTTCAAGCATCTGCTCTACCTTCCAAAGTAGCTGATCTATCGAGGAAGATTCTTCTTTTACGGTGACCTTCTTCTCTGCTTTTGCTCTAGCCCTCTTGGTCAGCAGATTTGCTTCAACGCTGACTGCTATCTTCTGCATGTCTTCCATTGTGGCCGGTTCTCTCTCTCTTAATTGATAAGCCATGTCAGCATCAAAACCATCTGAGAACTTCACCATGGCTAGTCCCACAGGTGGCCTTAGATGATCTGAAATTTCATTATAAACTGAATTGAATCTAATGCAATAGTCTTGGACTGACTCACCAACGTTTCTTTTGATTTGCTCATATTCAGCCAAAATTTGAAGAGTATTCTTTTTCACTTCCCATCCGTTTAAAAATTTTCTTTGTAGGTCGGCCAAGGTAGTGATACATGCAGCCGGCAAACCTCTAAACCATTTCCTCACTTCACCTACAAATGTCTGTGCAAAGAGTCTCATTTCCACATTCTCCGCATCGATCTCATGAAGTTCATAGAAATCTGCCATTCTTTACACATGTTGCTGAGCAGTAATGCCATTAGGGGTTCCATCAAAAAATGGGATTTTGCTTTGATAATCTGTGGGCATATCATCTAAAACTTGAAGCAGAACAAGAGGTGCAAAATGGGTAGCCATCACTCTTGGTGGATTTGGCCTCGGAGGTGTTGGAGGAGTGTGCACAATTTGTAAGGGACTAGCAATTGGAGTTTGAAGCTGAGCTATAATGTAGTTATCAATCGACTAGTTAGCCCTTTCCGTCTCCAAGTCTACAAGAAACTGTGGATTGTGTATAGTAGAGTCAATCGCCCTTTCGGACTTGGTTTCAAACAATGATAGCTCAAATTGCTCATCAAAATCTAGATCTTCAAGATACTCAAAAATTGTAGAATTGAGGCTTCTATGATCCATCATAGTTATAAGAAGAGCTTCGGCGTAAATCACATGAAAAAGACTTTTGTCGACGCGTTTCGAACCAACTAGTGTGGTTCATCGTCAGGACAAGTTGAAGAAACGCATCGACAAAAGTCTTTTTCATGTGATTTACGCAGAAGCTCTTCTTATTGTTAAACAGACATGGTCATGGAGAACAAATAGGAAAGATAAATCATTGAGTACAATTTTTATTCACAAAATATGTACATTTATAGTACAATATGGTGACCGTTGGGATTCACATCCCAAGGTCCCTTGGACTGCTTGTCCATTTGGCTTCCACGCTAACCCTTTAGGATTAGGTGTCCAACATTCCCCCCCTTAATCCGAAGGGTTATGTATGAGTCCAAGAAAGAGCTGTAATACAAAATGTGCAATAATGCATGGCAGCACTAGGCTGAATGTGCTCTATGAAATGTTGGTAAAAAAGGGCGGTGGTTTAAGGATAGCCACCAACACTGGAACGCTTAATGCAATTCCTGGAACTCTTCCAAAACTGGCAAGAAGCTGTAAGTCTTCTTCTAGAGGAAGTGATCCTATTGTTTTAAAGAGGGAAACCATCAACCAATAAAGGGAGGTCTCACCCCACATAAAAGGTAAAACTTCAACCTGTAAAGGGAAGTCTCAACCTGTGATGGTTTAAGGATGACCAACAACTCTGGAATGCTTATGCAATTCCTGGAACTCTTCCAAAACTGGCAAGAAGCTATTAGTCTTCTACTAGAGGAAGTGTTCTCAATTTTGTCTCCGGAACTCTTCCAAAACTGGCAAGAAGCTGTAAGTCTTCTGCTAGAGGAAGTGTCCCACATCGCTAACTGAAGGCATGTTCAGGCATCTTTGTCTCTGGCTACAACTCTGAAGCTGGTGTGGCAGGTTGTGGCTCAGGCTCGCTTGATGTGGCTTTGAAGCTTGTAGATGACCATCATTTCCCCCCCTGTCAGATACAAGGTGAGAAGATGGAGAAAACTCAACTGCAAGACTGTTCAATATTCTGGAACAAGTTCTGACATGTGTTTGGAATATCTTCTTGGCTGTTGATGCCCATTGCCAAGAAGCGATCCATCCTAAATGAATCTTTGTTCTTGCAGGACGTTTGTTGCTGAAGCATCTGTGTGAAGAATGGCTAGTTTTATGGCAGTGCTTACATGGATGAAGATCAAAACAGTGATCTTTCATATGGCCAACTTGATCACAGTGTTGGCATTTCACAATCTGTTGTTGTTGTTGCTGTTGTGGAAGAGGAGCAGAGTCTGGAACAGCTGTAGCTGAACTGTCATGAGGAGCAGATGAACTGTCATGAATGAAACCAGCACTCTGAAACTGAATGGGTTTTGAGTAGTCTGGAATATGAAAGAGCAAGTCCTTGTCATATCCAAGACTGGTTCTGTGCTTGTTGTGGACAAGTTGTTCCCAAGGTCTGATGATGGGCTTGGGAAGTGCAGATTGAGTTTCTGCATCTGCATGTAAAACTGCTGCTTTATTTGAATGAACAGGAACATTATTGACTTGCTGTTTATGGGAGTCTGTTTCAATTTTCTGAACAGAAACAGGTTCAAAATGATGACTCCATTGCTTTAGTTCTTCTTGCTGTAGCTGTTATTCAAGCTGCAAAAAATCGATCTTTTCTCGTGCATTTTGCAAACAGGTTTGAATATTAGAGAGAGAATCCTTGCTAACTTTTACCATCCCATCAATACTGGAATGTATTAGGGTATTCAGTAACTCTAATACATCATCCATTCGATCCATTTCAAAATAATATCACTGCAAAAATTGATTTGTATACCACTTTGTCTTCAAAAATCTTCAAGTATGTAGGCTCTCAATATACCTTCATATACTGTTGTTTAGTGCAAGAAAAATCTGAGAATGATCAAAAAATTAGCTGAAGATGTCCTTTGTTGTACCATATAAAGTGGTATTTGGTTTCAACAACAATATGTGCATAAAATATTGCTGAAGAGTTTCCTTAAATTCATACATTCAACCTCAATAGTGCTTTAGAGTAAAATACTTCAGACTTTAATTTATTTAGGAAGTAAAGATGGTCCTCAACATATATATAGCACTTAGATGTGCTCTTTCCATTTGATACAATTTCAGATCAGAACTGTACTTTTAGATAATATTAATGAGAAACTTATCAAATATATATGGCTCGACCATAAATCAACTTAGAGTCTTCGTATCAAGGTATAATCTAGTGTCCCCCCTGTGTAGTATATACCTGGATCAACATCTGCTGCATTTTGCCAGACTTTTAATGCTTAACAACGCTAGAACTTACATATTAAAAATACCTCTTTTCATTTGAAAATGAGAGGATCATCATCTTATGGAAATTGAACATCTTAAGTTGCAGAAACGAAAACTGCTTGAAGAAATTCGAACACTCCGTGGACAAAAGGCATTGTTGGCAGCAACTAGGCCTGGACAATTTGGGTCTCCAATCGGATTTCAGAAACAATTTTTAGCTGAGGAATGCGGAGAATATTATCTGCAGTCAAGGGCACCATATGGTTCCTACAATGGAAGGCACACTAATTTATCAAATGACTTCATTCACCCAGCTAACCCCGGTTCATTAGTTTCCACCCGATCTCCTTTTGGCCTCAACAGAGGCTCTGAGTGCCGGTTTAAATTACAGGGCCAGTCTCTGTTACATGGAGCAAGATATTTCGATATGGATGCACATAGTCAAATGCTCTTAGTTTGCCAGAAGGCTTCAGAACTGGGCAGTCAGCACTTTCTCACAAAAATGAGCTTTTTTTTTTTTTGGCTTTATCAGAATGTGAACATATACATCTTCCCCATGAGACAGTAGCAATTCGTGCATCATTAAAACATTGCAAATACCTCTGAATCCTTGCTTTAGGAGATCAGCAATCCTATGTCAAATATTAATATCCACAAAGCTTGATGCAACTGTTGCTATTATGGCGGATTCTTTGGCGCGCATCAGGATTTCAAGACATTCATCGATCTCAATAAAGTATGGCGGATTCTTTGGCGCGCATCAGGATTTCAACTTACTGGAAGTCGATGATGTCGTTCTCGCAGAGATTATGCAACATGGGGTGACCATTAGAGGAAGCCCAGATGAAGAAGCTGTCCTGTGCACCTCTTCAAAAACATATGCGATCAAGTTTGTTGCCACTTCCAACTCCGTTTTCTTAATACCCCCTCAAAAGCTAGTCCTTCAAAAGAAGCAGAAGAAGATCACCGCCAGCCACAGACTGAATGCGACAGGCCCAGTGCTGGTGCACTTAAATTGGCCCCTGGCCACATGGAACTTAATCAGATTGCTCCGATGTTGGAGAAGCTCAAGTCCCTTCTTAGTGAAAGGCCTTACAATGAAGACGACACGGTGCAGAAATGGAAACGAGGGGCTTATACAGGTGGGAGGATTTGTTAGAGAAGATCCAAGCAAGCGAAGAGGAGCTGCGAGCAGGTCTAAAACGCCTAGCAGCCGTAGAGATTGAAGGCTACTGGAGGATTGTGGATAGGAAGTTCATGGGCTGTCTCCTAGATGTCCTTATTCTCAACTGTGTTCAGCATGATTGGCCTCTGAATGCCTTGAAAGCTGCAGATATTCTGCCCATGCTGGAGCAAGATGGGTATTCCTCGTTGCCAAGGTGCAGATCCCTTCACACGCACAAGCGGTAAGAAGAATGGGCTCAAATAACAACTACAATCAGTGGCATGGTCAATTGTTTTGGTTCTATTCACGCATGCACAGAAAGTATCCAAAACGCATAACAAATGGACATCAAAACATCCAGAGATGAAGTAGTTTCTTGAGGGCACACTTCCTCCGTCAGAAGTTGAAGGAGTCCTTCAACACACCGCCATGACATTTCAAACTCCAAAGGGTTGCCGATGCCTGATCACACCACCTCACTTCCTCAATTCTGAGAGGCGAACACCGATCGAATGCAAAGAAGAAGCACCCCGTAAAAATATTTGTTTAATTGAGGTAACCGACTTAAAATCTGCTATAAATAGAACGATAAGCAGGGACTTTATCTCAGAATGTGTAACGTCAAAGAGCGAGAGCGTGATAGAGGGGTGGCAGATTTGGTGCAGCGTTCAATATGCAAACACAACCAATACGTTCAATACCAGCGTTCAATCTGCTGCACACACCATGTTCACAATGATGGAGGTCGCATCACCGAGGTAGAATACACAAATGTTATATATGGAAAATTGCAGAGTGCAGGTACAGCTCAGGAATATGGCAGAATTAAGAATATTGCAGAGCGCAGGTACAACGTAGGAATATGGCGAATTAATGGAGAATTAAGAATATTGCAGAGTGCAGGTACAGCGCAGGAATATGGCGAATTAATGGAGCGTTACAAACTAGGTCAGCACTATTCAAGGCAACTCAGATTAGTTGCTCAGGGAAAACAGGCCACACATCATGGCTCTGATACCATGTTAAACAGACATGGTCAGGGAGAACAAATAGGAAAGATAAATCATTGAGTACAATTTTTATTCACAAAAGATGTACATTTATAGTACAATATGGTGACCGTTGGGATTCACATCCCAAGGTCCCTTGGACTGCTTGTCCATTCGGCTTCCACGCTAACCCTTTAGGATTAGGTGTCCAACACTTATAAATACTCAAAAATGTCAGGGCATGAATGGGATTTGAACACGGGAGATATAGAGCTCTCTTGACGATGAATTCTTGAAATCAATTTGGGATTTTCATAGATGTGCGGAGGATCTGGATCTGGATTAGCTCTAGTATATCTTCTAGAAGCCAGCGTGCTATCGAGAAAAATCAAAGGACACAGCCAACTTACTCAGCCTATCAAATCCTAAACTTATCATCCGGAAGCTTAGAATTATCAAGAAGTATGGGGATTTATTTTGTTCCCCAGTGGAGTCGCCACTATTTTAGCACCTAAATCCGCCTTAGGCTAACGGAAGGCAAAATTCAAGGTAACCACAAACCACGCTCACTCTGGTAGCTAGCCCTACCAGAACAGGATAGGACTCTCTTTGAGTCACACTCAATGAATAGATAAACGAAACGGTTTGAGATGACTTACAGTGAAATATTGATCTTAGTCTAGTAAGTGAAAATGAATACAAGAAGTGATTTTTTATGAATGACTGAGTTTCTAGGATGGTATGGGACCAACAGATAGCAATGAACAGAGAATTTAATACAAAGGCACAGATTACTTCGTGAGGCAAGACAGGTGGAAAGTCTAGCAATTTAGTTTGAAATAATGTGGAATGGAGAGATTGCTTAGGAGAGTGAAAAGGGCATAAGTACATGAATCCTTTTCAATAGAAGAAAGAACACTGAACATGAAATTTTCCCACAGGTAGAGCAATAAAAATGAATTCTACCTTATCTAACTTA
>APFE031550339.1:3315-17398 GCA_000404065.3 Pinus taeda
TGTATTACTGTTACTGAAATTGCACCACATAGATCACATCACAAAGGTGTGTCACTGCATAACATACATTACAGAGGTACAAAGCTTGCATCACAGAATTGTGCGTCACAGGATTTGCATTATAGAGATACAAAACTTATATTATAGAAGCATATTACCATAGAAAGTGTATAGCAGAGGTTAGACACCTGAATTATTTTATCCACCAATCATCACCAAAATTATTTTCAAATCTTCAAATTTGGATCCTCTATTTTTCTTCCTTGTCTTCGCTTCAAGTCTGAGCCCTTTTTTTCCAAGATTTCTTCACCAAAAAATTGGATGAAATGAATGATCTCAGGCTTGTATTTATAGTAGTTGTTTCATCTTCCAAATGAAGGGACACATCCCTTGACTAAGAGGCCAACTTGCATGAGTGAGTGTAGGTCGACTTGCAAAAAAATATATATTTCTCAACTTAAAAATTATTTTTATCATCAACCACTTGGATTTTTGGGGCAAGTAAGGGCTCATTAGAAAGAGGAAAAAATCCTCTTTATGATGGTATAGGCCCATTGAGAAAATATTCCTCTAAGGTGGTAAATATATTTTTTCTTTGTGACTGTCCTTAAATTTTATGCATAGAAAGATTGGGACAACATGAGGAATGTTTGGGACAATATGACTTTTCCATTGTTTGGCTTCTTCATTATCATAGGATCATGTAGGACATCCATGTCATCATGAAAGTATCCAACAATGACTGTATCATCTTGTGTCATCATTTAATGGTGCAGTGATATGTCATAGGCATCATCATTAGGAAAGTTCCAAGGTAGTTTTCCAACCATCAAATGAGATCATCCATGTGATCATCTAGTCTTCCAAGCATATTATCTGTTATCACTCACATTTCCCTTAGAAGTTATTCAAAAGAATGAAAGGATCCAAGGTAACTACAAACCAATCGTTTAAGTACAGATCCTAGCCAATCTGTACTCAGAGAGGGCTCTCTCTTTATGATTTATCGTTGTTTTGGGATGATTTTAGGCTAGTTATGAAAGTTTAAGTGTGTTTTGATTTTGATTGGGTGGTGGAATTCTGGAACAGATGGGTAGAGAAAGCCTTCAGTCCATTGGGCTATGGAGTCAAACAAAGAGTTGCTTAACTAGATCAGATCAATTGCTAAAGGAAGAGTTCACAAGGCAAGCTAGCACAACAGAAAGCAAATCTGTGGATTGAAATGGATGAGGTAATCCTAGTCAAGGTAGAAGGGCAATGAAGAATCCTTAAACCAAGATCAGGATGAGGAATCAAGGGAGATCAGTAGTAAAGGGCAATTAAGAATCCTTTACTATTGACCTAAGGAAAAACTACGGAAGTAGGGGAGCAACTAAGATTTTCCAAATTAAGGTAATTCTTTAGAAAACAATGAGAATGTAAACATGTCAAAAGAGAGAGCATTTAGCTAATTCTGAAATAATTTTCTTTGTTTACCTTTCAGATTTTAGAAAGAAAACATGTGAATATTTATAATATGATGAGAAAACAATAATAACATGAAGAGATAATACTTAGTTGGTTTCCATCGTGCACAAGAATCTTGTGAAATGTCTTTAACTTTATTTCATGATCCAACAGCCAATCCATACTTGATTACAATAGCTCACTAGCTTGATATGAAATGTATACCAGAAATGTCTTTGAATCCACCCTAATGACTTCAATGTTTGAAGTATTTATACAAAAATTACACAAAAATATCTCATAACCATATGAGATTTATTCCAGGAAATAAAAAATATCTTTTACATAAATATAGAGACAGATGGAACATAGAATGTTGTTGTCCCTTTATTTGTGAATGAGCTAGAGGTTGGAATTCGAATTTGTCTCTTGCAATTTCTCTGGTAATTGTGTGCTAGATCTCCTTCTTACTTTGACCTACTAATACTCTTTACCTGTATTCTGATACTCTTTACTTGTATTACCAAACTTCACCTGCGTCACCAAACTTTACCTTAGTAAATATTTTATGCTTGACATATTTACCACAGTAACTTATAGTATTTCTGTCATATTAGCCCACCATTCATCATTTGGTATTTTCATTCTGATTAGTTTTCTGTACACTTCATCAGCTTCGGTGTACTTAGCAAAATTGGGTTGGGTGGTGAACAGGTGCTTCACTTCATGTTCTATATAAAAAAGGTTCTCTAAACCATCATAAAGCACTTTTCCAGTAGGTTGTGCTTTCACTGTGGAAGAGTTGGCTTGACTCCTAGCCTGTTTGTGCAGTCACTCAATGTAGTCATCCTAAGTCATCAATTTGTCATGTATGACCATTGCGATGGGAAGGCATTTCTCCTTTAAAATTCCATATTTCAACATGAGATCATCTATGTCCTCCTAAATGCTTTGACATCTCTTTTCTAAATTAAGCATCAAGTTCTTTTTGGTAAGAAATTTCTTGATTTCCAAGATGGTGGTAGTTCTATCCTCAATTTCCAATTTCTCCAAGTGGTGCTTGTTTATGCTTTCAAAAAGTTGATTAATCGGGTTGGCTCTTCAGGTTTATCCCCCAATTCTTCTTTGGTTTTTTGTATGGCTTCTACAGCTATTTTCACTAGATCAGTTTTCTCAAAAATGATCTAGATGGAAGGCCAAACATCATTGATGGAATCAATGATATTGGTTCATAAAATGTCTTTTATATCTTTCAAAGGTTTTTCAAATGTTAATTCCTTCTCCAGGACTTTGATTCTTTCTTCCGTCCTTTTATTTTTCCTTTCCTCTTTCTTGTTTTGAATTTGAGCAAGCTCATAATGGGTCTCTAAGATTTCCATTTGTTCTTTAAGTTTCTTCAACTTTGTTCCCTGGATACTCATTTGTTCCATGGCTTTGATCATTTCCTCTGTTTTCTCTGTTGTTTTCCATGTGCTAGTTGATGTACCTATAGTTGAAGTAGTCTCTGTCAATGGCAATGTTGTGACCGATGGAAGTGTTGTGCTAAAGTAGTTGCCAGAGTGGAAGGCACAGCTGTAGAAACTATTGGAATAACAGTCTGAGGGGCAGCGGCTGATTCTCTTTGCTTAGATTGTATTTCCTTTTCTAATTCATCTTTAGTTTCCTTTAGCTGGTCATTTAGTCTTAGGACAAGTCCACGCGTTCTTCCTCCTTTTTCCTTTGTACAAGTTTTGCAGTTTGGGGATGGTGGAGTGGAGGAATCTTTAACTACTTTTTAAAGGAAGCTATGTCATCATTCTTCTTTTTGATAAGTTGTTCAGCCGCTTTCACATCTTTGGGATCATGTCGCAATTCTATCACCAGGTCCTCTAAAGATTTTATTCTAGTATCCTTAGCTTGAGAGGAAGCTTTCTCTAATTGCAATTGTGCAGAGGTGTTATGTAATGAATTTTGCAGTTGATGGGATGCAATGGCCTTGCTAGTTAGAGTTGAATAAACCATTTCACCAGTCTGCTTGTGAAGCTCTATCTGGTCAATAGGATGAATATCCTTGCCAACACATCAAAATCAGTTTTCAAGTAGTCTTCCATGGATTTTGGTTGCTGTACAGTGGGCTTTAGAAAACTCATTTGCATTTTCCCCTCTTTTATGTCAAAAGCTGACATAAGTCTGGTTTGGTTTGTTGGGGAAATTTTTAGGTAATGAGCATAAGTTTGTGCTTTCAATTTCTCATTCCTCACTTTTATTTCTTTTTATTTGCCCTTGATATCCATGTTGTGTTCAGAGGAAGCTCTGAAAGAAGACACCTTTGTACTTTGTTGTCTATCCAATACATGCATGCGTGAAGTGGATAGGGTCCCACCTGTTGGGATAGTTTGTAGGCTCTCTGTCCTCTCAAGCATTGTGTTTCCTGTCGTCTCCTCAATGAATTCTTCTTTAGAATGAGGATTCATCCTATGCCTTTTAGCAAAGGCTTGATTAGCAAGCCTGCTGGAAGGAGTGGCCTCTTCCCTGCCTCTCTTAGGATTTCTTTCCTCATTAAGAGGAGTTTGTAGAACTGGAGGGTTGCTCATGATCTACTGAGGTGGAGCCAACTCCTCTGAAATTTCAGGATTCTCTGATTCTTCTTGTTGTCCTGAATGTTCTACCTGGTCTAATGTATTTTGTTGTTCTGGTGGCTGAGTGCTAGGTTCCTGTTACCTTTTTGGTGATGAGGTCTCTCCTAGCACCTGTGCAAAGAAATTTTCATCAATTCTTTTCTCCAAATCTACCCATACATTGTCAACTTCTACCCATGTGCTATCCTAATCTATGAGAGTTCCTTCCACCCATTCAGTTTGATTTTCATATTGCTCAATCATTGGGATCTTATGGTGGATGTAGGGGGATAGCTTATTCTTTTGTCTTCTATCACTGATGAAGCTATGAGGGTCATAAGGCCAGATGAAGCTTTTTCTCAATCTCAATCTCTCAAGGAGTTCCTCTTCCCCTTTCCCTGCTCCTTTGTTGTTGCAAATGAATGGGCCTAGGTGATCCTTTTCCTCAACTGAGCTTTCTTATTATTTTCTACAAAGTGGATTTCACCAGAATTGATTATTTGCCTGTAGTATTCCAGGGCAAATAATCTCATGGGGACATATTTGGGCAATTTATATGGAGGCAGTCCACACCCATAAATTCTGAACTCAGTATGGTTCTGGTACAAGTACCAATCCCCAACCTTGTACTGCTTGGATAACTAAAGAATTTTTTTAATATCTGTACTAACTTGGGAGGAGGATTTCCTACTAACATAGTAGTTACTGGGTGAACAAACAAATCAATGAAATCTGTGTAGGGATGAGGAGAAGAGCTAGAGTAGTGAAATATACAAGTCCAAAAGACAACAGACCTAGGGTTCCGTCTGGCGTCAAGCTTTGGACAGAGAAAGGGAATTTATCAGATTGGTAATAGAGAAAAAGATGATACAAAACTGAGGAATGTTTAAACACTCTCTCATTCTCTAATCTCATGAATTAGTCATGTATTTTGTCTACAATGAATGAAGCATAGTCAAATTTGGCTGCAGGTGGTTGACCAGGGGTAAAAATAGTCATGAAATCTAAGGTTAATTCATCTACATACTCATGAGTGGTAAAACCCAAAATGCAAGCAATCATGATGATGATATCCTTGCCCAAATCGGTAAAGAAGCATGACATGTAGGGAGAGGAGTCTTTTGGCTGGTGTTTCTCTTCAATAAAAGTCTGACAGACTTTGGTAATTTCAGAACTGGACATTTTGTAGATTTCTCAAGTAAATTGGCAATGGAAAGGGGAGTGAGGTCCTGACCAGACTACAATTGTAACATCTCATTTATAGATTTGGTTGTAATGGTGAATAAGATTTTTTGGTTCGGGGACATTACAACCCTCATATTAGGGTCATAGTTTGCATGCCATTGGTGGACAATATCTGGGAAAATATGGTCAGAAGGTAATTGACACTTAGATAGGTTCGATTCTCGAAGGCCTATGTTATCAGAGTGGTTTAGATAATTGTGTCGGTACCTACAATATAATTTCAAGGGGCTATCATCAAAAGTCAGGTCTTTTATTTGAAAATCTCGGTTGGCTAAGGGAAAGTGGTCCAAATCCCTGTGAGGGGTAGTGATTGGCATGATATTTAGGGCAACGGGAGCTTCCATCCTTGGTTTTTGTGTACTCAAGGATGCTAGGAGGGAAACTCAAGGGTCTTTATGGAGAACCAGGTTGTTTTTATGGAGAATTCAGAGTATTGGACCACTCAATTTAGATAAAACACTCAGTTTCTAGCATATTTTAATTCTAGTTTGATATAAACAAAGGGTTTTTTAGTAGCAATGGGTAAATACCTGGTTACGATGGTATGGGACACGGAATGGTATTGGTGCACAATTTGGAGGGAGTGTACTGGTCTGCAGTGGCGACTGGGAACTCAGCGGCTTCATGGAGTTGATGTTTTTGAACATAGGTTGACGGCATAAATGTGCTTCTTTGTGCATGAGAACATAATGTTCTTTTGTTTCAGAAGAATAAAAATAATGATTACCTTTGTTTTTATTCATAAAGTCAAAATTTTTGGTGGGTATGGTCAAAGGGACAGGTGGCGACAGGGTATGGTGAAAAGGACAAGTGGCGCCAGCCGATGGATGGGACATTTTTTCTTTAGTGACCGTGGTAAGCGGGAGCAGTAATGATTTTTATTGCACCGGTTTTGAGCATTGGGCGATATTGTCAGAGGTTCGCCCAATGCCATTCATCGGGCGACACGTAGCGGCGGTGTGAATAGTGAAACCAATGACATCAGGCGGGTAACATTCGGCATCGGAGGCCGCCCAATATGAGCGTCGACTGTCGGATCTGAAAGGGTCAGATCGCATGGTGATCAGGGCGCGAATGTGATCGGGAGTTAATGGAGGGGCCCGACGGGGTTTTTTAATGAGAGGAAGGTTAATTAAATGCGGATTAGGGAGGCTTAATGATGTCGGGGACGATTTGATTGGTGGGGACAGATTATTAATTAAATGTTGATCAACTGATTAATCTCTATTAGCTGGCGGGGACTTTGGTTATTAATTAATTGATCATTCAACAATTAATCCCTTATTATTCATTAATAAAGTTTATGTTTCAAACTTAGGGTGGGATATTAATATAAGGGTTTTATTATATAACTATAGGGGAAGGGTTTATTGTTTTTTAGGATTTAATACATAATAATGTTAATAAATAATATGAAATGGGCGGAAAGGATCTTTACCATAAGTTTAATGTATAACACATGATTGGTGAACTTTATTCATATACACAAAATACTTAGGGTAAAATGGTTTTTATGAGTTGTTTGAGTGGAACGGGGTTTATATGGGGGGGATTCACTTTTCCTAGGTAACAAGGTATTATCCTTAGGAAAAGAGGTTTTTTAGGGGAGAATGAATGAATGATGAAGGTGTGAATTTTTCTGAGGGGTTTTTAGATCCTTCGACTTTATAAGTTATTGGGCCAAGGTTCGGTCCCTTCAGAAGTCAAAGAAATGCTCTGAGCCCCTTTAACTTAATGGAACTTTTATTAGCAGGAAATTAGTTACCATGAGGGGTAAAAATGAATGAGGAAATTAATGATGTAGCCTTGTAAATGTATCCTTGTCTTCCATGCTTTTCAAAGTAATGTAATTATGAAAACAAATTATTTGAGATTTTAACTTAACCATTCATCATACATAATTCTGCAACCAAACATCTACTTACCCACCTACACATCCTACCATTTTTACTTCTTTTATTAGGGTGCACTTAAACTGGAAAACCCTTATGAACTTTTCTTTTATTTTACAATGGAAATCTATCTAAGTCTATCTTTATTACATCCAAGGGCTCAAATTAAACTGTTGAGCTCCTTTTATTCACTCTACCTATCTACTTATCTGCCAAGATTAAACAGTTTGGTCAGATTTTATTCTCTATCTCTAAGCATGAAATTGAAAACATGGAATAACCAGGATTAAACTATTTGGTTACCATGGATTGTGGCATAAGTAACAAGTTGCACACAATCATTTATACAAAAGTGAAATAGTAGTGGCATTTTGGCTTGCACACTTTCATGGTCTTTTCATTTTTCTTTGGGGTTCATTTTCTTTCATTTTTTTGACCTTTTCTTTATTCTTTTTGTCCTTTGGTTTTTCTTTTAGGACATACCCTCTTTACATTTTTTAATTTTTTTGATTTTTTACAAATATGGAAAACATTTGCAGAAAGCAAAGGTATGTACATATTTCAGAGATAAACTAAGTCAATCATAAATTATGACACCTATTGGTATAGGAGCATAACATTATCAAGACCTCATCAAGTTCCATCATCAAGTGTAGTCTTCCATATTTCATCAAGGATTAAGGTCTAGATCATCAAATAGGGCACATGATTAGCATTTGTCACTTGGAACTTCTTAAGACTTCTTCATTAGTGGCTTGACATATTAATTGATGGCATCCTTGTCAAACAAGAGTCATGACATCATCATCTCAAACCAGGCATCTCAAGAATATTTTCCTTCTTGGCCAATGCAATATTGACATCAATGACAACCTTGATTAACACACTGTTGGTTTTTGGTAGCTTGATAGGTACTCCAAGCCCCAAGATTCAAGGTTTGGAGCTTGAAGTGCTGCAATAGGGTATTGTGAGCTTGGAACCCAAGATCTGGTATTTGAACCCAAGCTGGTGGGTGTGAATCCATGAGTAGTTCTGATGATTTGACACTTGAAGTTGTTAGATGAACCTTAGAGGAGAAAGGAGCAACGTAAATCATTGAAATCCGAGCTCTAGAAGTGGAGAATTGATTTTTTTTTTTATTGTAGTTGTTGGGTTTGTACAGGAATTGTTCAAGTCAGCGAGAGTTATTTTATGTCACTTGAAATGTTGTCAAGCTCACACATGTGATTTGTTGGAGCCCTTCTATTGTAAATAAAATGTGATGGAGACTCATTTTAGGCATCCAAAAGTGCAATAAAATCACAAAGATCACTTATGTTTTTAGGTTTTAACCCTGCACAGAAATTACCTGCAGACAAATTCTAAAAATATAAAATAAATAATGACGAGAATATAAAACAAATACACAGATATTTTCCCCTAGATCCAAAAACTAGGACTACCAAATTGATTTCTCATTATGTTCCTTTCAATGTTAAAATACATAGATATACATGTCGAAGCATTCATAAACCCCAATCCATTAACCTTGGATTCGAACATAACCATTGTTCCCTTGATTAGATCTTCAAAATACCATGGGCAGAAAACCATCATTCCCAAAACCATGTGCAAAACCTATACACAAAACCATAGGTAGGTCCACCGACCTAATATAGGGTCCAAAAAAAAAATTCACAGGGCCCTGCCCTAGACCCCGTATAGGGGGGCTACCGCCCCCGTGAAACCCCCTCACGTGTTGCGGCTAGTCATGGAAAGAATATAACACACACTCAACATTCTCCCATTTGTTGTTTTCTTTTCCACACGGGGGGAACAAGAGAGCTTAGTCATTGGTCCATCCCTGCAACACCCATTGTTTCTCTACACCAAGAAAACTTCTCAGTGCTCTCAAACTTCGTCAATGCATCTGCATCATTCTTCAACGTGTCCACCTTCACTAACAAAACCTTTTTGTCCTCAATAATATCCATCACAAAGTGATACTGAAAATCAATGTGCTTTGTCCTTAAATGATAAACAAGGTTCTTTGCCAATAAAATTTCACTTTGGCTGTCATAGTTTATCCTTATATCTCGTTTTACTAACCCCATACTTGAACACAATCTCTGCAACCAAACCGCTTCCTTCCTTGCATGAGTCATTGCCATGTATTTTTCCTCTGTAGTTGAAAGTGCCACTATAGACTGTCTCTTGCTCATTCAACTAACTTCTTCTCCAAATAAGTTAAACACATACCCACTTGTAGACCTTCTCTGATCTAGATCTCCAGCTCAGTTTACATCAACAAAGACACGAATGTCTAAAACTTTGTCCAATCCTAGTCTTCCTTGATAGCACAAACCATAATCACTAGTGCCACGCAAAGACCTGAAAATCTACTTCACTGATGTTCAATGCTCATTCCTTGGTTTTGACATAAACCTGATCAATACTCCCACTGCATGTGCAATGTCTGGTCTAGTGCAGACCATTTCATACATCAGGCTACTGACTACACTTGCATATGGAACACGGGACATGTCATCTTCCTCTTCTTGTGTCTTTGGACACTGTTCAATAGGAAAGTTTACACCTACAGGAATAGGAACCTTCACCGATTTACTATCATGCATATTAAAGCTCTGCAGTATTTTCTCGACATACTTCCTCTGGTTTAACTAGAGCTTCCTATTTACCCAATCTCGTTTAATTTTTGATATGATAATCACCCTATGAGTGCCATCAGTTAAAGATATATTAAACCAACGATATTACAGACTCATGTGCTGGTGTGTGTGTTCTGTGTTATTGAAACAACGGATCGATCAAATTGCCAATACACAGAAAGTAAGTGGAAAGACAACAGAGAAAGACAGTAAGCAACACAACGACACAAACAGTTTTTTAAGGAGTTCACCCTATTCTCCAGCGCTACATCTTCGGCCCAACTTCAGTGGTGGCCTTGTTTTATTGTGTCGTATAACAGAGAAATTACAATACAGGGGCTCAATGTGAGTTCTCCTAAAGCAGATTTTGCTTGGCAGGGTGGTTCTTGGATTCCCCAAGCCACTCGGAGTTCACAGACTCTTTTCTTCCTACCAGCTCTGTGATCCTTGATCTACAGTGGAAAGAGCCAATTGCGATGCTCAGTCCAGATAGATTCCTCTATGGGAAGGCTTGAATCTTCAAGCTCTCTGGTGCTCGACGCTGCCTGTGGTCAGCTCGGCCCTTTGTCTCCTCTGCTTGGCTTTACTGTTCTCTGTGTTCAGTCCTCCTCTCAAGGTTCACTGTTCACTGTCTCTCTTGGTCCCTTGGACTCCTCTCAATTCTTCTGAATTCGACTGTCTCCGTTCATGGCTTTATCCATTCAATCCCTATGCCTGTTCGGTTCCTCTTTCACCATTTTCGATTCGCCTCCTACAGCTGCGCTTGGAGTTCCTTGTTTGGCATCAATAGGAATGCTCGGCAAGTGGCCACGTGTCCCCATCTAACTGGTGCCAACATGCTTCATCAGTTCATTTCTTCGGTTATGTCATGGATACGTTCTTTCTCCAACGTGGCGATCAAACGGATTCCAAATCCATTTAGATCATGGCTTAATCCCTTGCCGATTTTGCTTCTTTCTATCGGGTGCAATCTCAACCGTTCGATCTAGGCTCCTCAAGATCCGACGTCATACGCACGCCGAATGCGGTTGACTTGCTCGAACGATAATGCACGATCAATGGCATTTTTCTCTCTCCTCTTCTGCCACACGTCGATCGGTGTATGGGATCGCTCCGCTCCTATCGAAAATCTCTTATCATTCAAGGGCACCCCGATCAAAACCATCGGTTTCCAGGGTGCGGGTCCCGCCTTTGTACTTTAGCGCTTTTCGCTTCTCCACTCATGGTTCTCTGGCTCCCAACATGACCAAGGGCTTAAGGCTCCTCCATTTCGGCCCTCTTTGCCCAGCGATGCATGATTACGGTAATTGCGCATCGAAAATCACCTCCTTTTCCCGATCCAGGGCTCCCAGGGGATACTTTGGCCTCCTGCGTAGTCTCCATGGGCCTCGGCCAGCGCGCTTTGACCAAGGTCTTCATCGTTCCACGCTGGCTGCCATGGCCACTGGTTCAGGATGTTTTTTATGCTATTTTGGATTTCATTAGAGATTTGTTTCGTCCCGATATAGTCAAAGTTCTTTGACAGTCGTTCAAGGATCTGATTCGAATCACGACCTTCCCACTGAAAAGCTTTTGGACCACCAAAAGTTGGTTTTCTTCAAGCATTGACTAAGTGAGGAAATTGCTGTCTCACTTGTCCAATCTCAATCCACTTCGCATTGCTTGGCTTCGAACCTTTAAGCCGAATCCTAAGGTATTCCACCTGTCTACTGCACGTCATCCTTACCTTCCTATCCAGCACTATGTCTTCTCGTAACTCATTATGATATTTAGGTAGCAGGTCATCAACAGAAGGTAATTGACTCTGCTCTTCAGGGTCCCCAGTCATTGAAGGTTCAAACAACCTCAAGGAATCTGCATTCACGACTGAGTAGATGTGCATATAAGCTGGCAGATCAAGGCAAAAAGCATTCTCACCAATCTTCTCAAGTATCCTGAAGGGTCCATACCTGATAGGTTTTAGCTTTTTACCTTCACCTTGCATTCTGTCCTTGCTGATATACAACCAGACTTGGTCTCCAACTTGAAAACTATGCTCCATCCAATGCTTATCATGCCTAGCCTTGTACCTGGCCTGGCTCTTTTCCAGCTGTTCCTGGGATGCCTGGTGGATTTCCTGGATCTGTTCAATGAACCTAGTTGCCTTGTCCACATCACTGTGTCTTTCAACCATGGTATCTTTACCAAAGACAAAATCCAAGGGAGACCTTGGTATGAAACCAAAACAGATCTCAAAAGGAGATTTTTGTGTAGAAGAGTGTTTGGCTCTATTGTAAGCATGTTGCACATAACACAAGTGTTCATCCCAAAGCTTAGGTGTTTGCTGCAATATCCTCATAGTAACTGGATCACCGTCCTGTTAACTACTTTTTTCTGGCCATCTGTTTGTGGATGAAAAGTTGTGCTTTTCTTTAATTTGGTGTCCATTAGTTCCCATAGACTAGACCAAAACCTTCCCACAAATAGGGTGTCTTGATCAGATATAATAGAAGTGGGTAATCCAAAATGAACTCATACATGTTCAAAGAATAATTTTGCAGTTTGTTCAGCTGTAATATGTTTACTACAGGGTATCAAAATACACATTTTGTTGAACCTATCCAAAAGAACATACAGATAATCATGACCTTTCCTAGATTTAGGCAGTCCTCCAACAAAATCCATGGAAATTCTTTCCCAAGGGTGAGAAGGAACTGGTAATGGAGTGTATAAGCCTAGTTTTCTGTTACTGGGTTTTCTTTTAGCACACATAGCACATCCCTTCACATATCTAGAAACTGTCTCATTCATTTTCAGCCAATAGCAAAACCTTTGCAACTGTGCAACTGTTTTACTTACCCCAAAGTGACCTGATATCAGAGAAGTGTGTGCTTCCCTAATTATCTTTGCTCTCTCAGTTTGTGGAATGCAGAGTTTCCCACAATGATATAAGAGTCGGTCCTTCACATGATAGTCCAATTCTTCTACTCTTTTGCCTTGACTCAAAGTTTCATATACATCCTTAAAGTCCATGTCCTATGCATATTGTTCTATGTAGGATTCATGCAACCCAGAATTATGCTTGAGTATGGTGGATGCATTTATAATCGGTCTAGATAGCATGTCCGCAATCTTGTTATGTATGCCCTTTTTATATTTGATGACTAAATGAAAATGTTGTAGAAAACCCATCCATCTATAATGTCTTGATTGCTACAATTTAGTTTTGGAGTGTAGGTATTGAAGTGGCTGATGATCATTATGTATTACCGTTTCTTTGCCCGTTAAGTAATGTTTCCACTTTTTCACACTCTCGACTAATGCATACAATTCTTTATCATATGTAGGATAGTTAACTACTGCAGAATTAAAAGTCTCAGAATGGTAACATATGGGTTTACTGTGCTGTGTCAACACTGCTCCCATGGCATAGTCACTGGCATCAGTTTGGATCTCAAATGGTCTTTGTAGATTTGGCAGTGCTAGTACAGATGTTGTACTGACTTTTTCTTTTAAGGTGTCGAAGGCTTTCTGTTGTTTGCCTCCCCACTGAAACACCTTGTTCAATCCTGTCAAAGCATGTAAGGGAGCTGCAATTGAAGAAAAAATTGAAATGAACTTCCTCTAATATTGTGTTGCTCCTAAGAAGCTTCTCACTTCTGTAGTAGACTTGGCTTTAGGCCAGTTTATAATGACTGCCACTTTAGAGGGATCTATTTTCAATTCACCCCCCCCTACTATGTGACCCAAATAATTTGGAGAGGTTTTGCCAAATTCACATTTGGAGAGTTTAACATAAAGTTTTTCTCTTTTCAAAATATCTAATGTTTGCTTAACATGCATTAAATGTTCTTCCCACGTTTTACTAAAAATTAGAATGTCATCCAAATATACAATAACAAAATCATCAAGAAAAGGTTTGAGTACATCATTCATTAATCTCATAAAAGTAGCAGGAGCATTAGTTAGGCCAAAAGGCATAACCAGCCATTCATACAATCCCTGCTTTGTTTTGAAAGTAGTCTTCCATGCATCTTGCTCTGCAACTCTGACCTGATGGTATCCACTATGCAAATGCAGCTTCGTGAAATAAACAACTTCCTTCAATTGATCTAAAAGATCATCTATGCGAGGAAGAGGATAACGATTTTTTATTGTTATCTTATTCAGTGCTCGGTAGTGAATGCACATTCTCCACGAGCCACCTTTCTTTCTCACCAAGACAATTGGTGACCCACATGGTGATGTGCTAGGCCTGATGAACCCTTTCTCGAGC
>APFE031550339.1:36259-46471 GCA_000404065.3 Pinus taeda
TGGATCCCAAAACTGGGACTACCAGCTTGATTTTTCATTATGTTCCTTTCAATGTTACAATACATATTTATACATGCCAAAGCATCCAATACCATGGACCGAAAACCATTGCGTCCAAAAGCATGGACCGAAAACCATCGCGTCCAAAAAACATGTGCGAAAATCATGCACAAAACCATAGGTTGGTCCGCCCATCCTAACATAGGGTCCAAAACCAAAATTTTCTGGGGCGGCTGCCCCGGACCCCATAAAGTGGGGTTACGGGTACCCCTTAAACCCCCTGTTAACTATGTGGAAAGAATATAACACAACCCAACAGTCTCCCCACTTCCTCTTAAGTGGTGTGTGTGCACTCATGGCACAATTATCATTTGTCTCCACTTCCTTCTCTGCCCTTGCTAGCACAACCTTAGTCTCAGAGGCCTCCCCCTTGCTCTTCTTCCTTGGACACAAGGTTGCATAATGACCCAACTCCCCACAATGGAAGCATTTGACCTTGGAGAGGTCCTTCTTCTTCCATTTCGCCTGCTTTCACTCAGATGCTAGGGTATCCTCCTCCTCCTCCTCCTTCTTTATTCTGATTCCCTTGTCGTTGCTTCTCGCCTTGCTCAACCTTGTAATCTTTTCGTGGCGAAGAGCAGCCCACATTTCCTCCCAATTTGGAAGGCTCGCCCTGTCCACTATGCTCTGGACAAACACCTCCCAGTGTTCTAAGATTGCGTTCACGGCTATTCTCACCATCAATTTTGGATCCGGTGTTGCCCTTATGGAAGTCTGTTAATCTTGGATGTCCTTCAATCGACCGAGGAATGGGTCGATTTGTTCTCCCTTCTGCATCTGGTATGATCGCAGCTGATTTTCTAGTAGCATATTCCTTTGCATGGAACTATGCTGGTATAATTTCTTTAGGGCCTCCACATCTGATTTGTCATGTCCTTCTTAGAAATATGTGGTACTACATGGTCCTTGACCCCGTCAAGAATGATGCTCTTGGCCCTTGCCATTGCCTCCTCGTACTTGTTATTATCAGCTAGGTCAACTAGGATTGCTATCGTCCTCAAGGCAAAGTTCTTGACACGATTTCTGTCTAGAACAGATAGGATTTTGGCCTTCCAGACTAGAAAGTTTGAGGCTTCATCCAATCTATCCTGGTCTCTTACCCCATTCACTACCATCTCACTGCTCCTTTGCTTCCCTCCTGGAAGTTATTGGTGTGACTCCCTATGAGTCTCGATTTCCCTCTTGGAAATCCTTTTTCCAATGTCAAGATGCCCCCACTCTGATCGTTTGTGCAGCTGCACCATTGATCCAGATTTCTTAGCTAGAAACCCTCAGTAGCAACTTCCTCCTCCTTGGCCTTACCCTGTTAGGTATTGTTCTGACTACAGTAGCCCACCAGTTCCACTCTGCAACTTACCCACAACCTCCTAAACCCCATGAAACTGAAGTTTAGAGCTCTTAAGCTCTGCACAATCTCGGCACCCAAAAATCAGCTTCCTCATCCAATTGTGTTAGCCCTCCTCGCATCTATGTGAGCTTGTCTTTGCCTCCCTCAGCCTCTGCATAGCCTATTCTTGGCTCAAACTTGATAATGCAACCACTGTGTCACCCCTTCCTTGCTGCTACTCTGCAAAGAACAACTTCTGTCACTCAGGATAGTTGTTTTCCTGCTACTGCTACTATGCTCGGCTAATGTCATTAGTTCTCCTATGATATGCAACCATGCTCTGATACCATGTTGGAATTTCTAGGTCTCACACGTTAGAAACGCTTCAAGCATTTTATTGATTTATTCCTACCTACGTTTTCTGTTAATTAACAAGTTATTTACCATGTAAATACTGGAAATAAATACAAATCCATGCTCAACACATTACAGATCATCAACTGAAGGAAATAGAAACAAGCACACAAGTGACATCGTTGTTTTTGGACTAATGTCCCCGGAAAAACCCAATGCGGGAAAACCGGTGTAGCTATCTAAGGGTTTGATTTATTAAGTAGTCTCAAAATACAATTTGGGTGCTAAATCAAGCTCACCTAATAGAGAAAAATCTCGACAGTAGTACCTCCCTACTCAGAAGCAAATATTCCAGCTGAAACCCCAGATAAACACTCTAGTAGCTCCACAGCTCCAATCTACCCCACGAAACCCCATCGTCAACCTATAGGGACTGCGCTAGCTCTCTCGGTAGTTCCGATTATTCTCGGCAGTTGCGGCTTCTATCCTCTGCGTCAGCTTTCCCAGCTGTTCCAACAGTTTTGGTTGTTCTCGGCAGTTCCAACTTCTGTCCTCTACATCAGCTTTCCTGGTTGTTCCGGCAATTCCGGCTATTCCCAACAGTTCTCACTTCTGCCCTCTACATCAAGTTTCCCAGCTGTTTCGACATTTCTTGACATTTCCGGTTGTTCCCAGTAGTTCCAGCTTCTACCCTCTACGTCAGCTTTCCCGTTTGTTCCGACAAAATACTGCCTAACCCCAACTATTTTTGCGTCCCTCTCTCTGACTATTGCACTGATCCTCCTGGTGACATCTCTGCATCTCTGCTTCTATATTCACTACCCCTCAGCTGTAACTATGATCACTCTCTCAACTTTCTCAGCAAACCCAGCTTGAGAAAGTTGAAATCTTGATCTCTTCGTGTGTTCTCCAAGTGACCCACAAGCCTCCTCTTATACTTTTCTCTTTGACATATCAACAACCGAGATTAAGTCACTAATCAATGGCTAAGATTAGATTTGGCTTGATCCATGAGTTTTGGACCATTCTAACACAACTTTATATTAATTCACATTAATATTTTAATTTCCCTAAGTTTAGACCTAGGGACTCCATTAAAAATATTAATTAATTATAATATCTTCTCAACTGTTTAGAATCTGCCCAAACCCTTTCTGGGTATTAGAGATCTCATGTGCCTTAGTCTCTCCACCAAATTTCGTGGCTAGAGCACATCTGATGCTACCCAAAATCAACATTATAATCTCTATAAACCTAGCTCCAGATCAAAGATCTTGTCATCTTGATTCCAACGGTGCAAACGACACTCGAATATGAGCTCATATGAAGAAGTTAGAGCAAGTCAAAGTTTAGGTTTGACTTGTACAGATGGCAGGAAAAGATGATTTGGCAGCGATCTTCAACGAATGGGGAATTTCCAAGTGGTAGGCTGCCATTGGCCCTAGCATTTTGCAAATTTCATGTCGCAAGTGGGTTGGCATTAAAAATCGACCTCAGAACAAGACAGGGTGCGATGCGATAATCACAATCGCAGATCGCAATAGGGTGGGAAAAAAGGTATTAAATAATCGGCCTCGGCAATTATGATGTGATGATGGGCCCCCGAGAAGGGAATGGTTGCAAGGCAATAATCACAATTGAAGATTGCAAATCTCACACTATAGAAAGCAGAGTCCCGCATATATAAGACGGTTGGTACTCCGTTGATTATGAATTGTGAAAGGATCCCAGATGCGATAAGTTTATGAGTTCTGGTTAATATTTCTATCAGGTCCACCATATCACAATTGCAGATCGCCTTGTTGCGTTCACAAACCATAACCCCGCTGGTTCTCGCTGATTGTGATTTGCGTTGGGACAATCAGTGCCAATAGATTATGGATCGCCATGCGGCAAAATTTTCGCTTGGTTAGCACTTTTTGGAGCTAATTTGTAGGATCATGCCATAAATGGGGAAATTTGTGGAGCGAATATTGGGAAAACAAGAAGGAATCATAAATTCTTTAGTTTTTCACCAAATTGGGTGCAAAAGAGGCTAGATATCCATTTTTGGACATTATGGACGGATTAGAGCAGGTTTCAGAAGCATTTGAGCATTGTAAACAAATCCTTTTACACTTTTGAGCATCATAGAGAGGCCGAAGCCATTGGAAGCTAGACCAAGGATACGTAGCCCAAGAGGGGTGAACTCCTTTATCATGTTCCTATTGTAATGTGTTTTTTATGATGTTCTATACATGTTTACTTTGTTGTTCAGTCTCTTATTTATGTTAAATTTCTCATAAAATTAACATAAAAAACTCATCATTTCACTCACAATAAAATCGTGAATCCTTAATCACAATGAAAGAATTTAGTTTCTAGTTTGAGGAGGATATTAGCACAACATTCTAATATTCTAAATTAGATTAGAGCCCCATACAAAATATGCCTTGATTGCTACTTTCTTCAATATTTTTTGTGGATCTAACTATCACCAAGAGAGAGGAGTGAAAATGTGTCTTCGAAAAGCAAGTAAGTGTGTCTGGTGACTGTTTGGTGATAGGTGTGTTGAGGTTCTTCTACTGTAGAGGCAGAAAGAAAAGTGAGCCTCTGAGAGAGACGTAATAGTACCACCCTAGTAGTGACACACATGAACAGAGAGTATTCGTCTAACATCTAGCGGAATAGTCCACGAAGACGCGATGGTCATTATAACCAATACAACACATTCTTATTATGATAAGCACTAAAATAACCAAAATAGTTCAATTAATTTAGTATAGGTGAAAACAAACATGAATCATAAACATTCACAAAACAGTCTTACAAATATTCATAATCCATGCATGAAGAACATGTCAGACATCAAGCTTCATATATTAAGTAAAAGTTCTAAGACACATGCTTACATTGAACACCACTAGCTCCAATAATGGAGCATTTGAGCCACCACTTTCTCCTCAAAATAACTATTTTGTCTCTCTAATGCCTTGCGGGAGGAGCCAAGGTGAAAATTCCTTTGTTGATATAATGAGGGTTTATATATAACCAATGTGGTGATGCTTCACCTCCCTTGTGACTCTTTGACTACCCTCATGAAGGTTTGACTTCCTATGACTTTTCAACTTTACATGACTCTTCATATTTTGTGCATGTTCTTGGACTTCCACTTTAAAATACATTTTCAAATAAGAAATTACATAATCCACAATAATGATGTGGCATACAACAAATCATGACATGACATGACATAACACTATTGACATGGATTTCTTGATGACATGTAAATGTCAAGCCAATTTTGTTGATGCTTGCTATATGTCTTCTTGACAAAGTTCTTGTATCCACCTCCATATGGATTAGAGGTAAGGATTCTTCAATGATATCAAGTATTGAGTTGTGGTCGCAAATTGGTGTTCCTTTGCTTTCTCTTGATTGATTAGCTTGCATAAGCAGCTACAAATATGTTTTTTACCATGTACCCTTCTCCATCTCCTTATTCATCATCCTTTCATTGTATGATAGAGTACTTGCATCTGCAATTCACTCATGACAAGGCGACATCAGTTTGATAAACCCCTAGTCTAAGATAGTGCATGTTGATCCACTAACTGAGTTAGAAGTGAGTGACAAGCTGAGGGAGAGGATCAATGACTACACAGTTGTGCAACTCAAGTAATCAGGGCTGAATCTTAAGCCTTCAAACTGCACAATGCGCAGTTTAGAAAAGACTAGGCAGGTAGATAGTCCAGTTTTGGGACTCAGTGAGATGGGATGAGGGGTTTTTCACTATTTCAGCCAACTGTGCAGTTATAGGAGGCAAAGCAGACCTAGTGATTGCACAATTACATAGCTCAGGAACTTAGGATATGAGCTTGAGATTAGAGACTATGCAATGCACAATTGGGGCCAAGCTGGAGGCTTGGATTGCGTAATTTTGGAGGCCAAGATTTGGTCTTAAGAAATGGAACTACGCAGTGCACAGTCTTGGGAGGTAAGAGTTTCACATTACCCAGTGTCAAGGGGATTGGTTGGAAGGTTTTTTGAAATATTACTAAGTGTGGGATCGATGAAGATGACGTGTACAGTGATAAGACTCGACTGTGATCACACACTTATAATACTTAACGACATAACAACATAGATCATCCAGGACACACGAACAATAGAATTCCCTCAGTGCAACAAATTTTCTATGGCGTTTGACAAGTGTGACACTAAAGGTACACTTTGCAATGATCGTGACAACACTTGTGTGATAGTGCTTAATGTTGAGTTGTGTTATATTCTTTCCACAACTAGCCTACGTAGTTAACCAGGGGGTTAGAGGGGGGGCGACACCCCCCCTTCGTTGCACCGATTGCACAGGGGGTGACTAATCACCCCCCTCTATGAGGTCCAGGGCAGTGCCCTAGGGAATTTGTTTTGGGACCCTATATTAGGTTGGGTGGACCTACCTATGGTTTTGTGCATGGTTTTCGTTTGGACACGATGGTTTTGGGTCCATGGTATTGGATGCTTCGGCATGTATAAATATGTATTGTAACATTGAAAGGAATATAATGAAAAATCAAGCTAGTAGTCCCAATTTTTGGATCCACGGGAAAATCTCTGTGTATATGTGTTTTATGTGTTATGCTCTCGCATTGTTTATTTTCCGTGTTTTAGAATTCATATGTAGGTAATTTATGTACGGGGTTAAAACCTACACTTAGAAATTTGGGAATGAGTGCGACATATGTTTACATGGAAATATCAACTCCTTTCCACAAACATAACCCCTTGAAACCACCAAAATAAGCTTATACACATTATGTGATAGTTAACACGTGAAAACATGACATTTTTCCTTTCTCGTAAAAGGGGCCAAAACACTTAGAGAAAACACATGGGATGGATTTCAATTTTTTCGATGACACTATGCAAGATGAAGGTAGGCTTCAAAATTTGGTGGAGTCCAAAATTTTGGAGGGTGTTGTAGCAACGACAATAGACTCATAGCAACAAAGGGTACTTTTGACAACTTAAGTGATCGACCAGTAAGAGGAACAATACTAGTAATATTTGAAGTATAGCTAGCAAAACTTACCATGGAACTAACTTTGGGCATAGTATTACGAACATAAAACACACATTCTCGGAATGTCTTCAATATCGGCTAGAGATCTTGTTCAATATCAAGGGTGCAATTTTTGGAACATGAAAAAACATCTGTAGATGAATTATGAGGCTATATTTCATCTAGAGAATAAATAATATTTCCATTTTGGTTCCTACATTGAACTATGAGCCAAGAAAATACCTCATGAGGAATAACTTCTTTAGGGACATAATAGGGAAACACTTGCATCTTGAATGTATCAGGGTTGGTTGTTCTAGGGAGAATGTAAGTATGACCATGACCTATCCTAAACCATATCTAATGAGCATATTTATCCAGAATCATCCTTGGAAACCTATTCAATGTTTCTCTAGCATGCACCATCTTAGTGTACCATTTTTCAAAAGGTTTCTCATTAAAATATCTATTAGCAAAATTAGTAGAGGTTTTCCATGGAGCATACGAAAGGGAAAGAGGTTCATTTTTAGCAATTTTAGTTGGTTCTCTACCTGAAGGCATGCACCACTTCATCATAGAGATGGAAATAACTAAATACCCATAGATAAAATTTGTTTCCCAACTAAAGACATCCTCAGTGGCTTCCAAAAGCTCATTCAAAAGATAGTTGCACCAATTTAATGACTCTTCTTGATAATAGGCCTTGGAAACATAAATAGTATCTAATGTACACTCAACTTTGGTGTAATCGCATGCAAATTTAATCCAGGGATGGTTGATCATATCAATAATAGTGCCCCAACCTTTACGTTGAGTGGCATACTTTGTATATAAGTTATCATCACCCTTCTTTTTGCTCCATTTAGAGAAACTATGGAATGTAGAGGAAACATTTGGGCCATATGGAAACAATCATGTAAGCTTGTAAATTCTTTCAACATGGATGGGATATTCGATGTATAGAAATAATGAACCTCCTTGAATTCCACTGATGAGGAACTTGTTGCAACACATGGCTTCTCTGATGGTGCCAAAGACAAGAAAATTGTGTAATTTCATCAAGGAAGATCATTGTAGAGGTGAAAGTTCAGGTTTTTGCTGTGAAGTAGTACTAACACCTAGTTTAGCCACAAAATCCATAAATACTTTAGACTTCAAAACTGGAAACAAAACATGGTCAGTGAACTCATTGTTGACTAAGTTACCTTTTTCATATTTTCTCAAGGTATATTCTGTGGGCTCAATATGGTGATCTAAGAGGCCAGATGGAACTGAAATCTTAGAAAGATGACCCATAGAAAAACATTGATGACTATAGTCAATACAAATAAGGGGATGGCAATGATTTTGAGAAGTAGGGAGGCTCGATGTAGAAGCGAGGGTGGAAAACTCTAAGGGATGCAAAGACACAATAAAGAATTAACACTATGACACTCGACCTATATAAAAAGGACCTATCATAAAGAAAAATGATTAAAGCGTGAGTTATTAAATACGACAATTTTCCAACTCAATTTGAACCTAGATATTAATGATGACTAGGACACAAATCCTCAGGACATGACGTAAAAATATCAAAAAATGAAATGCCATGATGACAAGGTAATAGGAAATGATTTGAAAGCCATTAAATGGAAATTCAAATTGGAAAAAAGTTATTATTACATGAAATATTAACATAATGACTGAAAATACAGTTATTAATGATTGTGAAATTGCCCAAAATGACACTTTACACATACCTCCCCAAGAACAATGAGTTGCAGTGGGTCACAACTATAACATAATAATCGATTGACATAACTAGAGTACAAAACTAATTGTGGCAAATTAAATTAACTACTTGAATGACTAACACAACTCACTGAATCCTAAATCTAATTTATTCCCTCTTTGGGAGAGAGGGAATTTATAAAAGAAGATTTATTAGCCATAGAAGGGCTTCAGGTGTGTGTCATTCACCCAAATAGGAAAATAACTCCATCAAGATGAGCGATCTTAACAGCTCTAGATTCCCTTGTCTCTGCAACAAAGAAAGGACCCAACCAATGCATTTGTAACTTACCAGGATGTTTCAAATGTTTGCTGGAACATAAAGTAATACTTGATCTCTGGCATAAAAGGATTTATTTTTTATATGTTTGTCATTCCAATATTCTTGTCGTTCCTGCTCAACAATCTGAAGGAAATCTATAAGGAACAACTCGTCATACAACTCCTGCAACTCCTGTAACCATTCTCCAATGGACTCATCATATAACATCTTAGTAGATTTAGTAGTGAAAAGACTCAAAACAATAAACTCAATTGGTACTACAACTTCTTGACCACAAGCTAGTTAAAATGGTGTATATTTGTGTAGTTGTTTCACAATTATATGATATATCCATAAAGTAGCTAGAACTTATTCATCCCAATCATCTCTATTTGCAAAACACACTTTAGTAAACCCTTTGTCCAAAATTTTATTAAAGGCTTTGACTTTCCCATTTGACTGTGGATGATATGGACTACTTTTGTGACTTTGTTGGATCATGAAGTCCTGCAATAATGTAGCAACCATCTCATTAATGAAATGTGATCCTTTGTCACTAGTAAGACTCATCATACAACCAAATCTAGTGATGATATTTTCAAATATAAAACTTGCAGTGGCATCAATAGCACAATATTTTATAGTAGGTACTTCATCCCAATGTGTTAAATAATCCGTTGTGGTAATAATATAATGGTCATGAGAATGTCATGCAGGAGGGTTGATGGGCCCCATAAAGTCAAAAATCCACTTCTCAAAAGCCTCAATAGTTTGGATTGGATGCAATGGAAGTTCATCACGACAAGATGGTATTCCAACTTATTAGTAGACATCACACTTCCTAGCATATTCTTTTTCATATTTAAAAATAGTAGGCCACTAGAGTCTAGTTTGTAATACCTTCCATGCAATAGTTTCCGCCGCAACATGACCTCCTGCAATTCCAGAATGGTATGCGCACAAAACGTTTTATGTTTGATGGTCCAAAACATATATGTGTAGAATATGATCAAGCCCCATTTTATACAATTGTCCTACAATAAATTGATAGTCTGCAACAAATACCACCATATAACAATGTAAACTTTGTAATGGGAACTATAAACTCAAAACGGGAATTCTAGCGAAAAAAAACCCCAAAAAACATGAAAAACAGTGCTAAAAACAAAAAGTGTAAATTTTCAACATGTTTTAAAATTGGCAATGAAAAGAATTTTTTTGCACACAAAACACCCTCAAAACAAAAATTGTTGATGTTGGGATAACACTTTTTTTTCTAGGGTAAATTTTCAGCATGTTTTAAAAATGGCAGTGAAAACAATTTTTTTGTGTGAAAAACACCCTCAAACGAAAAGTGTTGATGTTGCAATAATACTTTTTTTTTTTTTTTTTTTT